>JAXIVJ010002415.1:45000-52500 GCA_036785665.1 Chirona hameri
GATGATGATGATGATGATGATGATGATGATGATGATGATGATGATGATGATGATGATGATGATGATGATGATGATGATGATGATGATGATGATGATGATGATGATGATGTTGCTGATGATGATGTTGCTGATGATGATGTTGCTGATGATGATGTTGTTGATGATGTTGCTGATGATGTTGCTGATGATGTTGCTAATGATGTTGCTGATGATGTTGATGATGATGTTGATGATGATGTTGATGATGATGTTGATGATGATGTTGATGATGATGTTGCTGATGATGTTGCTGATGATGTTGCTGATGATGTTGCTGATGATGTTGCTGATGATGTTGCTGGTGATGTTGCTGATGATGTTGCTGATGATGTTGCTGATGATGACGTGAGACGGTGTGGTATGCCCGGAGGCGGTGTTGTATGCCCGGAGGCGGTGTTGTATGCCCGGAGGCGGTGTGGTATGCCCGGAGGCGGTGTTGTATGCCCGGAGGCGGTGTTGTATGCCCGGAGGCGGTGTGGTATGCCCGGAGGCGGTGTTGTATGCCCGGAGGCGGTGTTGTATGCCCTGAGGCGGTCTGGTATGCCCGGAGGCGGTGTAGTATGCCCGGAGGCAGTGTTGTATGCCCGGAGGCGGTGTGGTATGCCCGGAGGCGGTGCAGTATGCCCGGAGGCGGTGTTGTATGCCCGGAGGGGGTGTTGTATGCCCGGAGGCGGTGTAGTATGCCCGGAGGCGGTGTTGTATGCCCGGAGGCGGTGTGGTATGCCCGGAAGCGGTGTAGTATGCCCGGAGGCGGTGTTGTATGCCCGGAGGCGGTGTGGTATGCCCGGAGGCGGTACAACACCGCCTCCGGGCATGATGATGATAATGATGATGATGATGATGATGATGATGATGATGATGATGATGATGATGATGATGATGATGATGATGATGATGATGATGATGATGATGATGATGATGATGATGATGATGATGATGATGATGATGATGATGATGATGATGATGATGATGATGATGATGATGATGATGATGTTGCTGATGATGATGTTGCTGATGATGATGTTGCTGATGATGATGTTGTTGATGATGTTGCTGATGATGTTGCTGATGATGTTGCTGATGATGTTGCTGATGATGTTGATGATGATGTTGATGATGATGTTGATGATGATGTTGATGATGATGTTGATGATGATGTTGCTGATGATGTTCCTGATGATGTTGCTGATGATGTTGCTGATGATGTTGCTGATGATGTTGCTGGTGATGTTGCTGATGATGTTGCTGATGATGTTGCTGATGATGACGTGAGACGGTGTGGTATGCCCGGAGGCGGTGTGGTATGCCCGGAGGCGGTGTTGTATGCCCGGAGGCGGTGTTGTATGCCCGGAGGCGGTGTTGTATGCCCTGAGGCGGTCTGGTATGCCCGGAGGCGGTGTAGTATGCCCGGAGGCGGTGTTGTATGCCCGGAGGCGGTGTGGTATGCCCGGAGGCGGTGCAGTATGCCCGGAGGCGGTGTTGTATGCCCGGAGGCGGTGTGGTATGCCCGGAGGCGGTGTAGTATGCCCGGAGGCGGTGTTGTATGCCTGGAGGCGGTGTGGTATGCCCGGAGGCGGTGTAGTATGCCCGGAGGCGGTGTTGTATGCCCGGAGGCGGTGTGGTATGCCCGGAGGCGGTACAACACCGCCTCCGGGCATGATGATGATAATGATGATGATGATGATGATGATGATGATGATAATGATGATGCTGATGATGATGATGATGATGATGATGATGATGATGATGATGATGATGATGATGATGATGATGATGATGATGATGATGATGATGATGATGATGATGATGATGATGATGATGATGATGATGATGATGATGATGATGATGATGATGATGATGATGATGATGATGATGATGATGATGATGTTGCTGATGATGATGTTGCTGATGATGATGTTGCTGATGATGATGTTGTTGATGATGTTGCTGATGATGTTGCTGATGATGTTGCTAATGATGTTGCTGATGATGTTGATGATGATGTTGATGATGATGTTGATGATGATGTTGATGATGATGTTGATGATGATGTTGCTGATGATGTTGCTGATGATGTTGCTGATGATGTTGCTGATGATGTTGCTGATGATGTTGCTGGTGATGTTGCTGATGATGTTGCTGATGATGTTGCTGATGATGACGTGAGACGGTGTGGTATGCCCGGAGGCGGTGTTGTATGCCCGGAGGCGGTGTTGTATGCCCGGAGGCGGTGTGGTTTGCCCGGAGGCGGTGTTGTATGCCCGGAGGCGGTGTTGTATGCCCGGAGGCGGTGTGGTATGCCCGGAGGCGGTGTTGTATGCCCGGAGGCGGTGTTGTATGCCCTGAGGCGGTCTGGTATGCCCGGAGGCGGTGTAGTATGCCCGGAGGCGGTGTTGTATGCCCGGAGGCGGTGTGGTATGCCCGGAGGCGGTGCAGTATGCCCGGAGGCGGTGTTGTATGCCCGGAGGCGGTGTGGTATGCCCGGAGGCGGTGTAGTATGCCCGGAGGCGGTGTTGTATGCCCGGAGGCGGTGTGGTATGCCCGGAGGCGGTGTAGTATGCCCGGAGGCGGTGTTGTATGCCCGGAGACGGTGTGGTATGCCCGGAGGCGGTACAACACCGCCTCCGGGCATGATGATGATAATGATGATGATGATGATGATGATGATGATGATGATGATGATGATGATGATGATGATGATGATGATGATGATGATGATGATGATGATGATGATGATGATGATGATGATGATGATGATGATGATGATGATGATGATGATGATGATGATGATGATGATGATGATGATGATGATGATGATGATGATGATGATGATGATGATGATGATGATGATGATGATGATGATGTTGCTGATGATGATGTTGCTGATGATGATGTTGCTGATGATGATGTTGTTGATGATGTTGCTGATGATGTTGCTGATGATGTTGCTGATGATGTTGCTGATGATGTTGATGATGATGTTGATGATGATGTTGATGATGATGTTGATGATGATGTTGATGATGATGTTGCTGATGATGTTGCTGATGATGTTACTGATGATGTTGCTGATGATGTTGCTGATGATGTTGCTGGTGATGTTGCTGATGATGTTGCTGATGATGTTGCTGATGATGACGTGAGACGGTGTGGTATGCCCGGAGGCGGTGTTGTATGCCCGGAGGCGGTGTGGTATGCCCGGAGGCGGTGCAGTATGCCCGGAGGCGGTGTTGTATGCCCGGAGGGGGTGTTGTATGCCCGGAGGCGGTGTAGTATGCCCGGAGGCGGTGTTGTATGCCCGGAGGCGGTGTGGTATGCCCGGAAGCGGTGTAGTATGCCCGGAGGCGGTGTTGTATGCCCGGAGGCGGTGTGGTATGCCCGGAGGCGGTACAACACCGCCTCCGGGCATGATGATGATAATGATGATGATGATGATGATGATGATGATGATGATGATGATGATGATGATGATGATGATGATGATGATGATGATGATGATGATGATGATGATGATGATGATGATGATGATGATGATGATGATGATGATGATGATGATGATGATGATGATGATGATGATGATGATGATGATGTTGCTGATGATGATGTTGCTGATGATGATGTTGCTGATGAGTATGTTGTTGATGATGTTGCTGATGATGTTGCTGATGATGTTGCTGATGATGTTGCTGATGATGTTGATGATGATGTTGATGATGATGTTGATGATGATGTTGATGATGATGTTGATGATGATGTTGCTGATGATGTTCCTGATGATGTTGCTGATGATGTTGCTGATGATGTTGCTGATGATGTTGCTGGTGATGTTGCTGATGATGTTGCTGATGATGTTGCTGATGATGACGTGAGACGGTGTGGTATGCCCGGAGGCGGTGTGGTATGCCCGGAGGCGGTGTTGTATGCCCGGAGGCGGTGTTGTATGCCCGGAGGCGGTGTTGTATGCCCTGAGGCGGTCTGGTATGCCCGGAGGCGGTGTAGTATGCCCGGAGGCGGTGTTGTATGCCCGGAGGCGGTGTGGTATGCCCGGAGGCGGTGCAGTATGCCCGGAGGCGGTGTTGTATGCCCGGAGGCGGTGTGGTATGCCCGGAGGCGGTGTAGTATGCCCGGAGGCGGTGTTGTATGCCTGGAGGCGGTGTGGTATGCCCGGAGGCGGTGTAGTATGCCCGGAGGCGGTGTTGTATGCCCGGAGGCGGTGTGGTATGCCCGGAGGCGGTACAACACCGCCTCCGGGCATGATGATGATAATGATGATGATGATGATGATGATGATGATGATGATGATGATGATGATGATGATGATGATGATGATGATGATGATGATGATGATGATGATGATGATGATGATGATGATGATGATGATGATGATGATGATGATGATGATGATGATGATGATGATGATGATGATGATGATGATGATGATGATGATGATGATGATGATGATGATGTTGCTGATGATGATGTTGCTGATGATGATGTTGCTGATGATGATGTTGTTGATGATGTTGCTGATGATGTTGCTGATGATGTTGCTGATGATGTTGCTGATGATGTTGATGATGATGTTGATGATGATGTTGATGATGATGTTGATGATGATGTTGATGATGATGTTGATGATGATGTTGATGATGATGTTGATGATGATGTTGATGTTGATGATGATGTTAATGATGATGTTGATGATGATGTTGATGATGATGTTGCTGATGATGTTGCTGATGATGTTGCTGATGATGTTGCTGGTGATGTTGCTGATGATGTTGCTGATGATGTTGCTGATGATGTTGCTGATGATGACGTGAGACGGTGTGGTATGCCCGTTTGCGGTGTTGTATACCCGGAGGCGGTGTTGTATGCCCGGAGGCGGTGTGGTATGCCCGGAGGCGGTGTTGTATGCCCGGAGGCGGTGTTGTATGCCCGGAGGCGGTGTAGTATGCCCGGAGGCGGTGTAGTATGCCCGGAGGCGGTGTTGTATGCCCGGAGGCGGTGTGGTATGCCCGGAGGCGGTGTAGTATGCCCGGAGGCGGTGTTGTATGCCCGGAGGCGGTGTGGTATGCCCGGAGGCGGTACAACACCGCCTCCGGGCATGATGATGATAATGATGATGATGATGATGATGATGATGATGATGATGATGATGATGATGATGATGATGATGATGATGATGATGATGATGATGATGATGATGATGATGATGATGATGATGATGATGATGATGATGATGATGATGATGATGATGATGATGATGATGATGATGATGATGATGATGATGATGATGATGATGATGATGATGATGATGATGATGATGATGATGATGATGATGATGATGATGATGATGATGATGATGATGATGTTGCTGATGATGATGTTGCTGATGATGATGTTGTTGATGATGTTGCTGATGATGTTGCTGATGATGTTGCTGATGATGTTGCTGATGATGTTGATGATGATGTTGATGATGATGTTGATGATGATGTTGATGATGATGTTGCTGATGATGTTGCTGATGATGTTGCTGATGATGTTGCTGATGATGTTGCTGATGATGTTGCTGATGATGTTGCTGGTGATGTTGCTGATGATGTTGCTGATGATGTTGCTGATGATGACGTGAGACGGTGTGGTATGCCCGGAGGCGGTGTTGTATGCCCGGAGGCGGTGTTGTATGCCCGGAGGCGGTGTGGTATGCCCGGAGGCGGTGTTGTATGCCCGGAGGCGGTGTTGTATGCCCTGAGGCGGTCTGGTATGCCCGGAGGCGGTGTAGTATGCCCGGAGGCGGTGTTGTATGCCCGGAGGCGGTGTGGTATGCCCGGAGGCGGTGCAGTATGCCCGGAGGCGGTGTTGTATGCCCGGAGGCGGTGTTGTATGCCCGGAGGCGGTGTAGTATGCCCGGAGGCGGTGTTGTATGCCCGGAGGCGGTGTGGTATGCCCGGAAGCGGTGTAGTATGCCCGGAGGCGGTGTTGTATGCCCGGAGGCGGTGTGGTATGCCCGGAGGCGGTACAACACCGCCTCCAGGCATGATGATGATAATGATGATGATGATGATGATGATGATGATGATGATGATGATGATGATGATGATGATGATGATGATGATGATGATGATGATGATGATGATGATGATGATGATGATGATGATGATGATGATGATGATGATGATGATGTTGCTGATGATGATGTTGCTGATGATGATGTTGCTGATGATGATGTTGTTGATGATGTTGCTGATGATGTTGCTGATGATGTTGCTGATGATGTTGCTGATGATGTTGATGATGATGTTGATGATGATGTTGATGATGATGTTGATGATGATGTTGATGATGATGTTGCTGATGATGTTGCTGATGATGTTGCTGATGATGTTGCTGATGATGTTGCTGATGATGTTGCTGGTGATGTTGCTGATGATGTTGCTGATGATGTTGCTGATGATGACGTGAGACGGTGTGGTATGCCCGGAGGCGGTGTTGTATGCCCGGAGGCGGTGTTGTATGCCCGGAGGCGGTGTGGTATGCCCGGAGGCGGTGTAGTATGCCCGGAGGCGGTGTTGTATGCCCGCAGGCGGTGTGGTATGCCCGGAGGCGGTACAACACCGCCTCCGGGCATGATGATGATGTTGATGATGATGTTGATGATGATGTTGATGATGATGTTGCTGATGATGTTGCTGATGATGTTGCTGATGATGTTGCTGATGATGTTGCTGATGATGTTGCTGGTGATGTTGCTGATGATGTTGCTGATGATGTTGCTGATGATGACGTGAGACGGTGTGGTATGCCCGGAGGCGGTGTTGTATGCCCGGAGGCGGTGTTGTATGCCCGGAGGCGGTGTGGTATGCCCGGAGGCGGTGTTGTATGCCCGGAGGCGGTGTTGTATGCCCGGAGGCGGTGTGGTATGCCCGGAGGCGGTGTTGTATGCCCGGAGGCGGTGTTGTATGCCCTGAGGCCGTCTGGTATGCCCGGAGGCGGTGTAGTATGCCCGGAGGCGGTGTTGTATGCCCGGAGGCGGTGTGGTATGCCCGGAGGCGGTGCAGTATGCCCGGAGGCGGTGTTGTATGCCCGGAGGCGGTGTGGTATGCCCGGAGGCGGTGTAGTATGCCCGGAGGCGGTGTTGTATGCCCGGAGGCGGTGTGGTATGCCCGGAGGCGGTGTAGTATGCCCGGAGGCGGTGTTGTATGCCCGGAGACGGTGTGGTATGCCCGGAGGCGGTACAACACCGCCTCCGGGCATGATGATGATAATGATGATGATGATGATGATGATGATGATGATGATGATGATGATGATGATGATGATGATGATGATGATGATGATGATGATGATGATGATGATGATGATGATGATGATGATGATGATGATGATGATGATGATGATGATGATGATGATGATGATGATGATGATGATGATGATGATGATGATGATGATGATGAT
>JAXIVJ010002415.1:62500-72500 GCA_036785665.1 Chirona hameri
GATGATGATGATGATGATGATGATGATGATGATGATGATGATGATGATGATGTTGCTGATGATGATGTTGCTGATGATGATGTTGCTGATGATGATGTTGTTGATGATGTTGCTGATGATGTTGCTGATGATGTTGCTGATGATGTTGCTGATGATGTTGATGATGATGTTGATGATGATGTTGATGATGATGTTGATGATGATGTTGATGATGATGTTGCTGATGATGTTCCTGATGATGTTGCTGATGATGTTGCTGATGATGTTGCTGATGATGTTGCTGGTGATGTTGCTGATGATGTTGCTGATGATGTTGCTGATGATGACGTGAGACGGTGTGGTATGCCCGGAGGCGGTGTGGTATGCCCGGAGGCGGTGTTGTATGCCCGGAGGCGGTGTTGTATGCCCGGAGGCGGTGTTGTATGCCCTGAGGCGGTCTGGTATGCCCGGAGGCGGTGTAGTATGCCCGGAGGCGGTGTTGTATGCCCGGAGGCGGTGTGGTATGCCCGGAGGCGGTGCAGTATGCCCGGAGGCGGTGTTGTATGCCCGGAGGCGGTGTGGTATGCCCGGAGGCGGTGTAGTATGCCCGGAGGCGGTGTTGTATGCCTGGAGGCGGTGTGGTATGCCCGGAGGCGGTGTAGTATGCCCGGAGGCGGTGTTGTATGCCCGGAGGCGGTGTGGTATGCCCGGAGGCGGTACAACACCGCCTCCGGGCATGATGATGATAATGATGATGATGATGATGATGATGATGATGATGATGATGATGATGATGATGATGATGATGATGATGATGATGATGATGATGATGATGATGATGATGATGATGATGATGATGATGATGATGATGATGATGATGATGATGATGATGATGATGATGATGATGATGATGATGATGATGATGATGATGATGATGATGATGATGATGTTGCTGATGAAGATGTTGCTGATGATGATGTTGCTGATGATGATGTTGTTGATGATGTTGCTGATGATGTTGCTGATGATGTTGCTGATGATGTTGATGATGATGTTGATGATGATGTTGATGATGATGTTGATGATGATGTTGATGATGATGTTGATGATGATGTTGATGATGATGTTGATGATGATGTTGATGATGATGTTGATGTTGATGATGATGTTAATGATGATGTTGATGATGATGTTGATGATGATGTTGCTGATGATGTTGCTGATGATGTTGCTGATGATGTTGCTGGTGATGTTGCTGATGATGTTGCTGATGATGTTGCTGATGATGTTGCTGATGATGACGTGAGACGGTGTGGTATGCCCGTTTGCGGTGTTGTATACCCGGAGGCGGTGTTGTATGCCCGGAGGCGGTGTGGTATGCCCGGAGGCGGTGTTGTATGCCCGGAGGCGGTGTTGTATGCCCGGAGGCGGTGTAGTATGCCCGGAGGAGGTGTAGTATGCCCGGAGGCGGTGTTGTATGCCCGGAGGCGGTGTGGTATGCCCGGAGGCGGTGTAGTATGCCCGGAGGCGGTGTTGTATGCCCGGAGGCGGTGTGGTATGCCCGGAGGCGGTACAACACCGCCTCCGGGCATGATGATGATAATGATGATGATGATGATGATGATGATGATGATGATGATGATGATGATGATGATGATGATGATGATGATGATGATGATGATGATGATGATGATGATGATGATGATGATGATGATGATGATGATGATGATGATGATGATGATGATGATGATGATGATGATGATGATGATGATGATGATGATGATGATGATGATGATGATGATGATGATGATGATGATGATGTTGCTGATGATGATGTTGCTGATGATGATGTTGCTGATGATGATGTTGTTGATGATGTTGCTGATGATGTTGCTGATGATGTTGCTGATGATGTTGCTGATGATGTTGATGATGATGTTGATGATGATGTTGATGATGATGTTGATGATGATGTTGCTGATGATGTTGCTGATGATGTTGCTGATGATGTTGCTGATGATGTTGCTGATGATGTTGCTGATGATGTTGCTGGTGATGTTGCTGATGATGTTGCTGATGATGTTGCTGATGATGACGTGAGACGGTGTGGTATGCCCGGAGGCGGTGTTGTATGCCCGGAGGCGGTGTTGTATGCCCGGAGGCGGTGTGGTATGCCCGGAGGCGGTGTTGTATGCCCGGAGGCGGTGTTGTATGCCCTGAGGCGGTCTGCTATGCCCGGAGGCGGTGTAGTATGCCCGGAGGCGGTGTTGTATGCCCGGAGGCGGTGTGGTATGCCCGGAGGCGGTGCAGTATGCCCGGAGGCGGTGTTGTATGCCCGGAGGCGGTGTTGTATGCCCGGAGGCGGTGTAGTATGCCCGGAGGCGGTGTTGTATGCCCGGAGGCGGTGTGGTATGCCCGGAAGCGGTGTAGTATGCCCGGAGGCGGTGTTGTATGCCCGGAGGCGGTGTGGTATGCCCGGAGGCGGTACAACACCGCCTCCAGGCATGATGATGATAATGATGATGATGATGATGATGATGATGATGATGATGATGATGATGATGATGATGATGATGATGATGATGATGATGATGATGATGATGATGATGATGATGATGATGATGATGATGATGATGATGATGATGATGATGATGATGATGTTGCTGATGATGATGTTGCTGATGATGATGTTGCTGATGATGATGTTGTTGATGATGTTGCTGATGATGTTGCTGATGATGTTGCTGATGATGTTGCTGATGATGTTGATGATGATGTTGATGATGATGTTGATGATGATGTTGATGATGATGTTGATGATGATGTTGCTGATGATGTTGCTGATGATGTTGCTGATGATGTTGCTGATGATGTTGCTGATGATGTTGCTGGTGATGTTGCTGATGATGTTGCTGATGATGTTGCTGATGATGACGTGAGACGGTGTGGTATGCCCGGAGGCGGTGTTGTATGCCCGGAGGCGGTGTTGTATGCCCGGAGGCGGTGTGGTATGCCCGGAGGCGGTGTTGTATGCCCGGAGGCGGTGTTGTATGCCCGGAGGCGGTGTGGTATGCCCGGAGGCGGTGTTGTATGCCCGGAGGCGGTGTTGTATGCCCTGAGGCGGTCTGGTATGCCCGGAGGCGGTGTAGTATGCCCGGAGGCGGTGTTGTATGCCCGGAGGCGGTGTGGTATGCCCGGAGGCGGTGCAGTATGCCCGGAGGCGGTGTTGTATGCCCGGAGGCGGTGTGGTATGCCCGGAGGCGGTGTAGTATGCCCGGAGGCGGTGTTGTATGCCCGGAGGCGGTGTGGTATGCCCGGAGGCGGTGTAGTATGCCCGGAGGCGGTGTTGTATGCCCGCAGGCGGTGTGGTATGCCCGGAGGCGGTACAACACCGCCTCCGGGCATGATGATGATAATGATGATGCTGATGATGATGATGATGATGATGATGATGATGATGATGATGATGATGATGATGATGATGATGATGATGATGATGATGATGATGATGATGATGATGATGATGATGATGATGATGATGATGATGATGATGATGATGATGATGATGATGATGATGATGATGATGATGTTGCTGATGATGATGTTGCTGATGATGATGTTGCTGATGATGATGTTGTTGATGATGTTGCTGATGATGTTGCTGATGATGTTGCTGATGATGTTGCTGATGATGTTGATGATGATGTTGATGATGATGTTGATGATGATGTTGATGATGATGTTGATGATGATGTTGCTGATGATGTTGCTGATGATGTTGCTGATGATGTTGCTGATGATGTTGCTGATGATGTTGCTGGTGATGTTGCTGATGATGTTGCTGATGATGTTGCTGATGATGACGTGAGACGGTGTGGTATGCCCGGAGGCGGTGTTGTATGCCCGGAGGCGGTGTTGTATGCCCGGAGGCGGTGTGGTTTGCCCGGAGGCGGTGTTGTATGCCCGGAGGCGGTGTTGTATGCCCGGAGGCGGTGTGGTATGCCCGGAGGCGGTGTTGTATGCCCGGAGGCGGTGTTGTATGCCCTGAGGCGGTCTGGTATGCCCGGAGGCGGTGTAGTATGCCCGGAGGCGGTGTTGTATGCCCGGAGGCGGTGTGGTATGCCCGGAGGCGGTGCAGTATGCCCGGAGGCGGTGTTGTATGCCCGGAGGCGGTGTGGTATGCCCGGAGGCGGTGTAGTATGCCCGGAGGCGGTGTTGTATGCCCGGAGGCGGTGTGGTATGCCCGGAGGCGGTGTAGTATGCCCGGAGGCGGTGTTGTATGCCCGGAGACGGTGTGGTATGCCCGGAGGCGGTACAACACCGCCTCCGGGCATGATGATGATAATGATGATGATGATGATGATGATGATGATGATGATGATGATGATGATGATGATGATGATGATGATGATGATGATGATGATGATGATGATGATGATGATGATGATGATGATGATGATGATGATGATGATGATGATGATGATGATGATGATGATGATGATGATGATGATGATGATGATGATGATGATGATGATGATGATGATGATGATGATGATGATGATGATGTTGCTGATGATGATGTTGCTGATGATGATGTTGCTGATGATGATGTTGTTGATGATGTTGCTGATGATGTTGCTGATGATGTTGCTGATGATGTTGCTGATGATGTTGATGATGATGTTGATGATGATGTTGATGATGATGTTGATGATGATGTTGATGATGATGTTGCTGATGATGTTGCTGATGATGTTACTGATGATGTTGCTGATGATGTTGCTGATGATGTTGCTGGTGATGTTGCTGATGATGTTGCTGATGATGTTGCTGATGATGACGTGAGACGGTGTGGTATGCCCGGAGGCGGTGTTGTATGCCCGGAGGCGGTGTGGTATGCCCGGAGGCGGTACAGTATGCCCGGAGGCGGTGTTGTATGCCCGGAGGGGGTGTTGTATGCCCGGAGGCGGTGTAGTATGCCCGGAGGCGGTGTTGTATGCCCGGAGGCGGTGTGGTATGCCCGGAAGCGGTGTAGTATGCCCGGAGGCGGTGTTGTATGCCCGGAGGCGGTGTGGTATGCCCGGAGGCGGTACAACACCGCCTCCGGGCATGATGATGATAATGATGATGATGATGATGATGATGATGATGATGATGATGATGATGATGATGATGATGATGATGATGATGATGATGATGATGATGATGATGATGATGATGATGATGATGATGATGATGATGATGATGATGATGATGATGATGATGATGATGATGATGATGATGATGATGATGTTGCTGATGATGATGTTGCTGATGATGATGTTGCTGATGAGTATGTTGTTGATGATGTTGCTGATGATGTTGCTGATGATGTTGCTGATGATGTTGCTGATGATGTTGATGATGATGTTGATGATGATGTTGATGATGATGTTGATGATGATGTTGATGATGATGTTGCTGATGATGTTCCTGATGATGTTGCTGATGATGTTGCTGATGATGTTGCTGATGATGTTGCTGGTGATGTTGCTGATGATGTTGCTGATGATGTTGCTGATGATGACGTGAGACGGTGTGGTATGCCCGGAGGCGGTGTGGTATGCCCGGAGGCGGTGTTGTATGCCCGGAGGCGGTGTTGTATGCCCGGAGGCGGTGTTGTATGCCCTGAGGCGGTCTGGTATGCCCGGAGGCGGTGTAGTATGCCCGGAGGCGGTGTTGTATGCCCGGAGGCGGTGTGGTATGCCCGGAGGCGGTGCAGTATGCCCGGAGGCGGTGTTGTATGCCCGGAGGCGGTGTGGTATGCCCGGAGGCGGTGTAGTATGCCCGGAGGCGGTGTTGTATGCCTGGAGGCGGTGTGGTATGCCCGGAGGCGGTGTAGTATGCCCGGAGGCGGTGTTGTATGCCCGGAGGCGGTGTGGTATGCCCGGAGGCGGTACAACACCGCCTCCGGGCATGATGATGATAATGATGATGATGATGATGATGATGATGATGATGATGATGATGATGATGATGATGATGATGATGATGATGATGATGATGATGATGATGATGATGATGATGATGATGATGATGATGATGATGATGATGATGATGATGATGATGATGATGATGATGATGATGATGATGATGATGATGATGATGATGATGATGATGATGATGATGATGTTGCTGATGATGATGTTGCTGATGATGATGTTGCTGATGATGATGTTGTTGATGATGTTGCTGATGATGTTGCTGATGATGTTGCTGATGATGTTGCTGATGATGTTGATGATGATGTTGATGATGATGTTGATGATGATGTTGATGATGATGTTGATGATGATGTTGATGATGATGTTGATGATGATGTTGATGATGATGTTGATGCTGATGATGATGTTAATGATGATGTTGATGATGATGTTGATGATGATGTTGCTGATGATGTTGCTGATGATGTTGCTGATGATGTTGCTGGTGATGTTGCTGATGATGTTGCTGATGATGTTGCTGATGATGTTGCTGATGATGACGTGAGACGGTGTGGTATGCCCGTTTGCGGTGTTGTATACCCGGAGGCGGTGTTGTATGCCCGGAGGCGGTGTGGTATGCCCGGAGGCGGTGTTGTATGCCCGGAGGCGGTGTTGTATGCCCGGAGGCGGTGTAGTATGCCCGGAGGCGGTGTAGTATGCCCGGAGGCGGTGTTGTATGCCCGGAGGCGGTGTGGTATGCCCGGAGGCGGTGTAGTATGCCCGGAGGCGGTGTTGTATGCCCGGAGGCGGTGTGGTATGCCCGGAGGCGGTACAACACCGCCTCCGGGCATGATGATGATAATGATGATGATGATGATGATGATGATGATGATGATGATGATGATGATGATGATGATGATGATGATGATGATGATGATGATGATGATGATGATGATGATGATGATGATGATGATGATGATGATGATGATGATGATGATGATGATGATGATGATGATGATGATGATGATGATGATGATGATGATGATGATGATGATGATGATGATGATGATGATGATGATGATGATGATGATGATGATGATGATGATGTTGCTGATGATGATGTTGCTGATGATGATGTTGTTGATGATGTTGCTGATGATGTTGCTGATGATGTTGCTGATGATGTTGCTGATGATGTTGATGATGATGTTGATGATGATGTTGATGATGATGTTGATGATGATGTTGCTGATGATGTTGCTGATGATGTTGCTGATGATGTTGCTGATGATGTTGCTGATGATGTTGCTGATGATGTTGCTGGTGATGTTGCTGATGATGTTGCTGATGATGTTGCTGATGATGACGTGAGACGGTGTGGTATGCCCGGAGGCGGTGTTGTATGCCCGGAGGCGGTGTTGTATGCCCGGAGGCGGTGTGGTATGCCCGGAGGCGGTGTTGTATGCCCGGAGGCGGTGTTGTATGCCCTGAGGCGGTCTGGTATGCCCGGAGGCGGTGTAGTATGCCCGGAGGCGGTGTTGTATGCCCGGAGGCGGTGTGGTATGCCCGGAGGCGGTGCAGTATGCCCGGAGGCGGTGTTGTATGCCCGGAGGCGGTGTTGTATGCCCGGAGGCGGTGTAGTATGCCCGGAGGCGGTGTTGTATGCCCGGAGGCGGTGTGGTATGCCCGGAAGCGGTGTAGTATGCCCGGAGGCGGTGTTGTATGCCCGGAGGCGGTGTGGTATGCCCGGAGGCGGTACAACACCGCCTCCAGGCATGATGATGATAATGATGATGATGATGATGATGATGATGATGATGATGATGATGATGATGATGATGATGATGATGATGATGATGATGATGATGATGATGATGATGTTGCTGATGATGATGTTGCTGATGATGATGTTGCTGATGATGATGTTGTTGATGATGTTGCTGATGATGTTGCTGATGATGTTGCTGATGATGTTGCTGATGATGTTGATGATGATGTTGATGATGATGTTGATGATGATGTTGATGATGATGTTGATGATGATGTTGCTGATGATGTTGCTGATGATGTTACTGATGATGTTGCTGATGATGTTGCTGATGATGTTGCTGGTGATGTTGCTGATGATGTTGCTGATGATGTTGCTGATGATGACGTGAGACGGTGTGGTATGCCCGGAGGCGGTGTTGTATGCCCGGAGGCGGTGTGGTATGCCCGGAGGCGGTACAGTATGCCCGGAGGCGGTGTTGTATGCCCGGAGGGGGTGTTGTATGCCCGGAGGCGGTGTAGTATGCCCGGAGGCGGTGTTGTATGCCCGGAGGCGGTGTGGTATGCCCGGAAGCGGTGTAGTATGCCCGGAGGCGGTGTTGTATGCCCGGAGGCGGTGTGGTATGCCCGGAGGCGGTACAACACCGCCTCCGGGCATGATGATGATAATGATGATGATGATGATGATGATGATGATGATGATGATGATGATGATGATGATGATGATGATGATGATGATGATGATGATGATGATGATGATGATGATGATGATGATGATGATGATGATGATGATGATGATGATGATGATGATGATGATGATGATGATGATGATGATGATGTTGCTGATGATGATGTTGCTGATGATGATGTTGCTGATGAGTATGTTGTTGATGATGTTGCTGATGATGTTGCTGATGATGTTGCTGATGATGTTGCTGATGATGTTGATGATGATGTTGATGATGATGTTGATGATGATGTTGATGATGATGTTGATGATGATGTTGCTGATGATGTTCCTGATGATGTTGCTGATGATGTTGCTGATGATGTTGCTGATGATGTTGCTGGTGATGTTGCTGATGATGTTGCTGATGATGTTGCTGATGATGACGTGAGACGGTGTGGTATGCCCGGAGGCGGTGTGGTATGCCCGGAGGCGGTGTTGTATGCCCGGAGGCGGTGTTGTATGCCCGGAGGCGGTGTTGTATGCCCTGAGGCGGTCTGGTATGCCCGGAGGCGGTGTAGTATGCCCGGAGGCGGTGTTGTATGCCCGGAGGCGGTGTGGTATGCCCGGAGGCGGTGCAGTATGCCCGGAGGCGGTGTTGTATGCCCGGAGGCGGTGTGGTATGCCCGGAGGCGGTGTAGTATGCCCGGAGGCGGTGTTGTATGCCTGGAGGCGGTGTGGTATGCCCGGAGGCGGTGTAGTATGCCCGGAGGCGGTGTTGTATGCCCGGAGGCGGTGTGGTATGCCCGGAGGCGGTACAACACCGCCTCCGGGCATGATGATGATAATGATGATGATGATGATGATGATGATGATGATGATGATGATGATGATGATGATGATGATGATGATGATGATGATGATGATGATGATGATGATGATGATGATGATGATGATGATGATGATGATGATGATGATGATGATGATGATGATGATGATGATGATGATGATGATGATGATGATGATGATGATGATGATGATGATGATGTTGCTGATGATGATGTTGCTGATGATGATGTTGCTGATGATGATGTTGTTGATGATGTTGCTGATGATGTTGCTGATGATGTTGCTGATGATGTTGCTGATGATGTTGATGATGATGTTGATGATGATGTTGATGATGATGTTGATGATGATGTTGATGATGATGTTGATGATGATGTTGATGATGATGTTGATGATGATGTTGATGCTGATGATGATGTTAATGATGATGTTGATGATGATGTTGATGATGATGTTGCTGATGATGTTGCTGATGATGTTGCTGATGATGTTGCTGGTGATGTTGCTGATGATGTTGCTGATGATGTTGCTGATGATGTTGCTGATGATGACGTGAGACGGTGTGGTATGCCCGTTTGCGGTGTTGTATACCCGGAGGCGGTGTTGTATGCCCGGAGGCGGTGTGGTATGCCCGGAGGCGGTGTTGTATGCCCGGAGGCGGTGTTGTATGCCCGGAGGCGGTGTAGTATGCCCGGAGGCGGTGTAGTATGCCCGGAGGCGGTGTTGTATGCCCGGAGGCGGTGTGGTATGCCCGGAGGCGGTGTAGTATGCCCGG
>JAXIVJ010002415.1:80000-90000 GCA_036785665.1 Chirona hameri
GTTGATGATGATGTTGATGATGATGTTGATGATGATGTTGATGATGATGTTGATGATGATGTTGCTGATGATGTTCCTGATGATGTTGCTGATGATGTTGCTGATGATGTTGCTGATGATGTTGCTGGTGATGTTGCTGATGATGTTGCTGATGATGTTGCTGATGATGACGTGAGACGGTGTGGTATGCCCGGAGGCGGTGTGGTATGCCCGGAGGCGGTGTTGTATGCCCGGAGGCGGTGTTGTATGCCCGGAGGCGGTGTTGTATGCCCTGAGGCGGTCTGGTATGCCCGGAGGCGGTGTAGTATGCCCGGAGGCGGTGTTGTATGCCCGGAGGCGGTGTGGTATGCCCGGAGGCGGTGCAGTATGCCCGGAGGCGGTGTTGTATGCCCGGAGGCGGTGTGGTATGCCCGGAGGCGGTGTAGTATGCCCGGAGGCGGTGTTGTATGCCTGGAGGCGGTGTGGTATGCCCGGAGGCGGTGTAGTATGCCCGGAGGCGGTGTTGTATGCCCGGAGGCGGTGTGGTATGCCCGGAGGCGGTACAACACCGCCTCCGGGCATGATGATGATAATGATGATGATGATGATGATGATGATGATGATGATGATGATGATGATGATGATGATGATGATGATGATGATGATGATGATGATGATGATGATGATGATGATGATGATGATGATGATGATGATGATGATGATGATGATGATGATGATGATGATGATGATGATGATGATGATGATGATGATGATGATGATGATGATGATGATGTTGCTGATGAAGATGTTGCTGATGATGATGTTGCTGATGATGATGTTGTTGATGATGTTGCTGATGATGTTGCTGATGATGTTGCTGATGATGTTGATGATGATGTTGATGATGATGTTGATGATGATGTTGATGATGATGTTGATGATGATGTTGATGATGATGTTGATGATGATGTTGATGATGATGTTGATGATGATGTTGATGTTGATGATGATGTTAATGATGATGTTGATGATGATGTTGATGATGATGTTGCTGATGATGTTGCTGATGATGTTGCTGATGATGTTGCTGGTGATGTTGCTGATGATGTTGCTGATGATGTTGCTGATGATGTTGCTGATGATGACGTGAGACGGTGTGGTATGCCCGTTTGCGGTGTTGTATACCCGGAGGCGGTGTTGTATGCCCGGAGGCGGTGTGGTATGCCCGGAGGCGGTGTTGTATGCCCGGAGGCGGTGTTGTATGCCCGGAGGCGGTGTAGTATGCCCGGAGGAGGTGTAGTATGCCCGGAGGCGGTGTTGTATGCCCGGAGGCGGTGTGGTATGCCCGGAGGCGGTGTAGTATGCCCGGAGGCGGTGTTGTATGCCCGGAGGCGGTGTGGTATGCCCGGAGGCGGTACAACACCGCCTCCGGGCATGATGATGATAATGATGATGATGATGATGATGATGATGATGA
Source organism: Chirona hameri (assembly GCA_036785665.1). Taxonomy (NCBI): domain Eukaryota; kingdom Metazoa; phylum Arthropoda; class Thecostraca; order Balanomorpha; family Balanidae; genus Chirona; species Chirona hameri. Next base: position 81,457 of record JAXIVJ010002415.1, read on the forward strand.
TGATGATGATGATGATGATGATGATGATGATGATGATGATGATGATGATGATGATGATGATGATGATGATGATGATGATGATGATGATGATGATGATGATGATGATGATGATGATGATGATGATGATGATGATGATGATGATGATGATGATGATGATGATGATGATGATGATGATGATGATGATGATGTTGCTGATGATGATGTTGCTGATGATGATGTTGCTGATGATGATGTTGTTGATGATGTTGCTGATGATGTTGCTGATGATGTTGCTGATGATGTTGCTGATGATGTTGATGATGATGTTGATGATGATGTTGATGATGATGTTGATGATGATGTTGCTGATGATGTTGCTGATGATGTTGCTGATGATGTTGCTGATGATGTTGCTGATGATGTTGCTGATGATGTTGCTGGTGATGTTGCTGATGATGTTGCTGATGATGTTGCTGATGATGACGTGAGACGGTGTGGTATGCCCGGAGGCGGTGTTGTATGCCCGGAGGCGGTGTTGTATGCCCGGAGGCGGTGTGGTATGCCCGGAGGCGGTGTTGTATGCCCGGAGGCGGTGTTGTATGCCCTGAGGCGGTCTGCTATGCCCGGAGGCGGTGTAGTATGCCCGGAGGCGGTGTTGTATGCCCGGAGGCGGTGTGGTATGCCCGGAGGCGGTGCAGTATGCCCGGAGGCGGTGTTGTATGCCCGGAGGCGGTGTTGTATGCCCGGAGGCGGTGTAGTATGCCCGGAGGCGGTGTTGTATGCCCGGAGGCGGTGTGGTATGCCCGGAAGCGGTGTAGTATGCCCGGAGGCGGTGTTGTATGCCCGGAGGCGGTGTGGTATGCCCGGAGGCGGTACAACACCGCCTCCAGGCATGATGATGATAATGATGATGATGATGATGATGATGATGATGATGATGATGATGATGATGATGATGATGATGATGATGATGATGATGATGATGATGATGATGATGATGATGATGATGATGATGATGATGATGATGATGATGATGATGATGATGATGATGTTGCTGATGATGATGTTGCTGATGATGATGTTGCTGATGATGATGTTGTTGATGATGTTGCTGATGATGTTGCTGATGATGTTGCTGATGATGTTGCTGATGATGTTGATGATGATGTTGATGATGATGTTGATGATGATGTTGATGATGATGTTGATGATGATGTTGCTGATGATGTTGCTGATGATGTTGCTGATGATGTTGCTGATGATGTTGCTGATGATGTTGCTGGTGATGTTGCTGATGATGTTGCTGATGATGTTGCTGATGATGACGTGAGACGGTGTGGTATGCCCGGAGGCGGTGTTGTATGCCCGGAGGCGGTGTTGTATGCCCGGAGGCGGTGTGGTATGCCCGGAGGCGGTGTTGTATGCCCGGAGGCGGAGTTGTATGCCCGGAGGCGGTGTGGTATGCCCGGAGGCGGTGTTGTATGCCCGGAGGCGGTGTTGTATGCCCTGAGGCGGTCTGGTATGCCCGGAGGCGGTGTAGTATGCCCGGAGGCGGTGTTGTATGCCCGGAGGCGGTGTGGTATGCCCGGAGGCGGTGCAGTATGCCCGGAGGCGGTGTTGTATGCCCGGAGGCGGTGTGGTATGCCCGGAGGCGGTGTAGTATGCCCGGAGGCGGTGTTGTATGCCCGGAGGCGGTGTGGTATGCCCGGAGGCGGTGTAGTATGCCCGGAGGCGGTGTTGTATGCCCGCAGGCGGTGTGGTATGCCCGGAGGCGGTACAACACCGCCTCCGGGCATGATGATGATAATGATGATGCTGATGATGATGATGATGATGATGATGATGATGATGATGATGATGATGATGATGATGATGATGATGATGATGATGATGATGATGATGATGATGATGATGATGATGATGATGATGATGATGATGATGATGATGATGATGATGATGATGATGATGATGATGATGATGTTGCTGATGATGATGTTGCTGATGATGATGTTGCTGATGATGATGTTGTTGATGATGTTGCTGATGATGTTGCTGATGATGTTGCTGATGATGTTGCTGATGATGTTGATGATGATGTTGATGATGATGTTGATGATGATGTTGATGATGATGTTGATGATGATGTTGCTGATGATGTTGCTGATGATGTTGCTGATGATGTTGCTGATGATGTTGCTGATGATGTTGCTGGTGATGTTGCTGATGATGTTGCTGATGATGTTGCTGATGATGACGTGAGACGGTGTGGTATGCCCGGAGGCGGTGTTGTATGCCCGGAGGCGGTGTTGTATGCCCGGAGGCGGTGTGGTTTGCCCGGAGGCGGTGTTGTATGCCCGGAGGCGGTGTTGTATGCCCGGAGGCGGTGTGGTATGCCCGGAGGCGGTGTTGTATGCCCGGAGGCGGTGTTGTATGCCCTGAGGCGGTCTGGTATGCCCGGAGGCGGTGTAGTATGCCCGGAGGCGGTGTTGTATGCCCGGAGGCGGTGTGGTATGCCCGGAGGCGGTGCAGTATGCCCGGAGGCGGTGTTGTATGCCCGGAGGCGGTGTGGTATGCCCGGAGGCGGTGTAGTATGCCCGGAGGCGGTGTTGTATGCCCGGAGGCGGTGTGGTATGCCCGGAGGCGGTGTAGTATGCCCGGAGGCGGTGTTGTATGCCCGGAGACGGTGTGGTATGCCCGGAGGCGGTACAACACCGCCTCCGGGCATGATGATGATAATGATGATGATGATGATGATGATGATGATGATGATGATGATGATGATGATGATGATGATGATGATGATGATGATGATGATGATGATGATGATGATGATGATGATGATGATGATGATGATGATGATGATGATGATGATGATGATGATGATGATGATGATGATGATGATGATGATGATGATGATGATGATGATGATGATGATGATGATGATGATGATGATGATGATGTTGCTGATGATGATGTTGCTGATGATGATGTTGCTGATGATGATGTTGTTGATGATGTTGCTGATGATGTTGCTGATGATGTTGCTGATGATGTTGCTGATGATGTTGATGATGATGTTGATGATGATGTTGATGATGATGTTGATGATGATGTTGATGATGATGTTGCTGATGATGTTGCTGATGATGTTACTGATGATGTTGCTGATGATGTTGCTGATGATGTTGCTGGTGATGTTGCTGATGATGTTGCTGATGATGTTGCTGATGATGACGTGAGACGGTGTGGTATGCCCGGAGGCGGTGTTGTATGCCCGGAGGCGGTGTGGTATGCCCGGAGGCGGTACAGTATGCCCGGAGGCGGTGTTGTATGCCCGGAGGGGGTGTTGTATGCCCGGAGGCGGTGTAGTATGCCCGGAGGCGGTGTTGTATGCCCGGAGGCGGTGTGGTATGCCCGGAAGCGGTGTAGTATGCCCGGAGGCGGTGTTGTATGCCCGGAGGCGGTGTGGTATGCCCGGAGGCGGTACAACACCGCCTCCGGGCATGATGATGATAATGATGATGATGATGATGATGATGATGATGATGATGATGATGATGATGATGATGATGATGATGATGATGATGATGATGATGATGATGATGATGATGATGATGATGATGATGATGATGATGATGATGATGATGATGATGATGATGATGATGATGATGATGATGATGATGATGTTGCTGATGATGATGTTGCTGATGATGATGTTGCTGATGAGTATGTTGTTGATGATGTTGCTGATGATGTTGCTGATGATGTTGCTGATGATGTTGCTGATGATGTTGATGATGATGTTGATGATGATGTTGATGATGATGTTGATGATGATGTTGATGATGATGTTGCTGATGATGTTCCTGATGATGTTGCTGATGATGTTGCTGATGATGTTGCTGATGATGTTGCTGGTGATGTTGCTGATGATGTTGCTGATGATGTTGCTGATGATGACGTGAGACGGTGTGGTATGCCCGGAGGCGGTGTGGTATGCCCGGAGGCGGTGTTGTATGCCCGGAGGCGGTGTTGTATGCCCGGAGGCGGTGTTGTATGCCCTGAGGCGGTCTGGTATGCCCGGAGGCGGTGTAGTATGCCCGGAGGCGGTGTTGTATGCCCGGAGGCGGTGTGGTATTCCCGGAGGCGGTGCAGTATGCCCGGAGGCGGTGTTGTATGCCCGGAGGCGGTGTGGTATGCCCGGAGGCGGTGTAGTATGCCCGGAGGCGGTGTTGTATGCCTGGAGGCGGTGTGGTATGCCCGGAGGCGGTGTAGTATGCCCGGAGGCGGTGTTGTATGCCCGGAGGCGGTGTGGTATGCCCGGAGGCGGTACAACACCGCCTCCGGGCATGATGATGATAATGATGATGATGATGATGATGATGATGATGATGATGATGATGATGATGATGATGATGATGATGATGATGATGATGATGATGATGATGATGATGATGATGATGATGATGATGATGATGATGATGATGATGATGATGATGATGATGATGATGATGATGATGATGATGATGATGATGATGATGATGATGATGATGATGATGATGTTGCTGATGATGATGTTGCTGATGATGATGTTGCTGATGATGATGTTGTTGATGATGTTGCTGATGATGTTGCTGATGATGTTGCTGATGATGTTGCTGATGATGTTGATGATGATGTTGATGATGATGTTGATGATGATGTTGATGATGATGTTGATGATGATGTTGATGATGATGTTGATGATGATGTTGATGATGATGTTGATGCTGATGATGATGTTAATGATGATGTTGATGATGATGTTGATGATGATGTTGCTGATGATGTTGCTGATGATGTTGCTGATGATGTTGCTGGTGATGTTGCTGATGATGTTGCTGATGATGTTGCTGATGATGTTGCTGATGATGACGTGAGACGGTGTGGTATGCCCGTTTGCGGTGTTGTATACCCGGAGGCGGTGTTGTATGCCCGGAGGCGGTGTGGTATGCCCGGAGGCGGTGTTGTATGCCCGGAGGCGGTGTTGTATGCCCGGAGGCGGTGTAGTATGCCCGGAGGCGGTGTAGTATGCCCGGAGGCGGTGTTGTATGCCCGGAGGCGGTGTGGTATGCCCGGAGGCGGTGTAGTATGCCCGGAGGCGGTGTTGTATGCCCGGAGGCGGTGTGGTATGCCCGGAGGCGGTACAACACCGCCTCCGGGCATGATGATGATAATGATGATGATGATGATGATGATGATGATGATGATGATGATGATGATGATGATGATGATGATGATGATGATGATGATGATGATGATGATGATGATGATGATGATGATGATGATGATGATGATGATGATGATGATGATGATGATGATGATGATGATGATGATGATGATGATGATGATGATGATGATGATGATGATGATGATGATGATGATGATGATGATGATGATGATGATGATGATGATGATGATGTTGCTGATGATGATGTTGCTGATGATGATGTTGTTGTTGATGATGTTGCTGATGATGTTGCTGATGATGTTGCTGATGATGTTGCTGATGATGTTGATGATGATGTTGATGATGATGTTGATGATGATGTTGATGATGATGTTGCTGATGATGTTGCTGATGATGTTGCTGATGATGTTGCTGATGATGTTGCTGATGATGTTGCTGATGATGTTGCTGGTGATGTTGCTGATGATGTTGCTGATGATGTTGCTGATGATGACGTGAGACGGTGTGGTATGCCCGGAGGCGGTGTTGTATGCCCGGAGGCGGTGTTGTATGCCCGGAGGCGGTGTGGTATGCCCGGAGGCGGTGTTGTATGCCCGGAGGCGGTGTTGTATGCCCTGAGGCGGTCTGGTATGCCCGGAGGCGGTGTAGTATGCCCGGAGGCGGTGTTGTATGCCCGGAGGCGGTGTGGTATGCCCGGAGGCGGTGCAGTATGCCCGGAGGCGGTGTTGTATGCCCGGAGGCGGTGTTGTATGCCCGGAGGCGGTGTAGTATGCCCGGAGGCGGTGTTGTATGCCCGGAGGCGGTGTGGTATGCCCGGAAGCGGTGTAGTATGCTGCCCGGAGGCGGTGTTGTATGCCCGGAGGCGGTGTGGTATGCCCGGAGGCGGTACAACACCGCCTCCAGGCATGATGATGATATGATGATGATGATGATGATGATGATGATGATGATGATGATGATGATGATGATGATGATGATGATGATGATGATGATGATGATGATGATGTGATGATGGATGATGTTGCTGATGATGATGTTGCTGATGATGATGTTGCTTGATGATGTTGTGCTGATGATGTTGCTGATGATGTTGCTGATGATGTTGCTGATGATGTTGATGATGATGTTGATGATGATGTTGATGATGATGTTGATTGATGATGATTGTTGATGATGTTGCTTGATGATGTTGCTGATGATGTTACTGATGATGTTGCTGATGATGTTGCTGATGATGTTGCTGGTGATGTTGCTGATGATGTTGCTGATGATGTTGCTGATGATGAACGTGAGACGGTGTGGTATGCCCGGAGGCGGTGTTGTATGCCCGGAGGGCGGTGTGGTATGCCGGAGGCGGTACAGTATGCCCGGAGGCGGTGTTGTATGCCCGGAGGGGGTGTTGTATGCCCGGAGGCGGTGTAGTATGCCCGGAGGCGGTGTTGTATGCCCGGAGGCGGTGTGGTATGCCCGAGAGCGGTGTAGTATGCCCGGAGGCGGGTGTTGTATGCCCGGAGGCGGTGTGGTATGCCCGGAGGCGGGTACAACACCGCCTCCGGGCATGATGATGATAATGATGATGATGATGATGATGATGTGATGATGATGATGATGATGATGATGATGATGATGATGATGATGATGATGATGATGATGATGATGATGATGATGATGATGATGATGATGATGATGATGATGATGATGATGATGATGATGATGATGATGATGATGATGTTGCTGATGATGATGTTGCTGATGATGATGTTGCTGATGAGTATGTTGTTGATGATGTTGCTGATGATTGTGCTGATGATGTTGCTGATGATGTTGCTGATGATGTTGATGATGATGTTGAGGTGATGTTGATGATGATGATGATGATGATGTGATGATGATGTTGCTGATGATGTCTGATGATGTTGAGATGATGTTGCTGATGATGTTGCTGATGATGTTGCTGATGATGTTGCTGATGATGTTGCTGATGATGTTGCTGATGAGTTGAGACTGGATGTATGCCCGGAGGCGGTCGTTGGTATGCCCGAGGCGGTTGTTGTATGCCCGGAGGCGGTGTTGTATGCCCGAGGCGTGTTGTATGCCCTGATGCTGTGCTGGTATGCCGGAGGCGGTGTAGTATGCCGGAGGCGGTGTTGTATGCCCGGAGGCGGTGTGGTATGCCCGGAGGCGGTGCAGTATGCCCGGAGGCGGTGTTGTATGCCCGGAGGCGGTGTGGTATGCCCGGAGGCGGTGTAGTATGCCCGGAGGCGGTGTTGTATGCCTGAGGCGGTGTGGTATGCCCGGAGGCGGTGTGTAGGTATGCCCGGAGGCGGTGTTGTATGCCCGGAGGCGGTGTGGTATGCCCGGAGGCGGTACAACACCGCCTCCGGGCATGATGATGATAATGATGATGATGATGGATGATGATGATGATGATGATGATGATGATGATGATGATGATGATGATGATGATGATGATACTCGAGCTGATGATGATGATGATGATGATGATGATGATGATGATGATGATGATGATGATGATGATGATGATGATGATGATGATGATGATGATGATGATGATGATGATGATGATGATGATGATGATGATGATGATGATGATGTTGCTGATGATGATGTTGCTGATGATGATGTTGCTGATGATGATGTTGTTGATGATGTTGCTGATGATGTTGCTGATGATGTTGCTGATGATGTTGCTGATGATGTTGATGATGATGTTGATGATGATGTTGATGATGATGTTGATGATGATGTTGATGATGATGTTGATGATGATGTTGATGATGATGTTGATGATGATGTTGATGCTGATGATGATGTTAATGATGATGTTGATGATGATGTTGATGATGATGTTGCTGATGATGTTGCTGATGATGTTGCTGATGATGTTGCTGGTGATGTTGCTGATGATGTTGCTGATGATGTTGCTGATGATGTTGCTGATGATGACGTGAGACGGTGTGGTATGCCCGTTTGCGGTGTTGTATACCCGGAGGCGGTGTTGTATGCCCGGAGGCGGTGTGGTATGCCCGGAGGCGGTGTTGTATGCCCGGAGGCGGTGTTGTATGCCCGGAGGCGGTGTAGTATGCCCGGAGGCGGTGTAGTATGCCCGGAGGCGGTGTTGTATGCCCGGAGGCGGTGTGGTATGCCCGGAGGCGGTGTAGTATGCCCGGAGGCGGTGTTGTATGCCCGGAGGCGGTGTGGTATGCCCGGAGGCGGTACAACACCGCCTCCGGGCATGATGATGATAATGATGATGATGATGATGATGATGATGATGATGATGATGATGATGATGATGATGATGATGATGATGA
>JAXIVJ010002415.1:95000-102500 GCA_036785665.1 Chirona hameri
CGGAGGCGGTGTTGTATGCCCGGAGGCGGTGTTGTATGCCCTGAGGCGGTCTGGTATGCCCGGAGGCGGTGTAGTATGCCCGGAGGCGGTGTTGTATGCCCGGAGGCGGTGTGGTATGCCCGGAGGCGGTGCAGTATGCCCGGAGGCGGTGTTGTATGCCCGGAGGCGGTGTGGTATGCCCGGAGGCGGTGTAGTATGCCCGGAGGCGGTGTTGTATGCCCGGAGGCGGTGTGGTATGCCCGGAGGCGGTGTAGTATGCCCGGAGGCGGTGTTGTATGCCCGGAGACGGTGTGGTATGCCCGGAGGCGGTACAACACCGCCTCCGGGCATGATGATGATAATGATGATGATGATGATGATGATGATGATGATGATGATGATGATGATGATGATGATGATGATGATGATGATGATGATGATGATGATGATGATGATGATGATGATGATGATGATGATGATGATGATGATGATGATGATGATGATGATGATGATGATGATGATGATGATGATGATGATGATGATGATGATGATGATGGTGATGATGATGATGATGATGATGATGATGATGATGATGATGATGATGATGATGTTGCTGATGATGATGTTGCTGATGATGATGTTGCTGATGATGATGTTGTTGATGATGTTGCTGATGATGTTGCTGATGATGTTGCTGATGATGTTGCTGATGATGTTGATGATGATGTTGATGATGATGTTGATGATGATGTTGATGATGATGTTGATGATGATGTTGCTGATGATGTTGCTGATGATGTTACTGATGATGTTGCTGATGATGTTGCTGATGATGTTGCTGGTGATGTTGCTGATGATGTTGCTGATGATGTTGCTGATGATGACGTGAGACGGTGTGGTATGCCCGGAGGCGGTGTTGTATGCCCGGAGGCGGTGTTGTATGCCCGGAGGCGGTGTGGTATGCCCGGAGGCGGTGTTGTATGCCCGGAGGCGGTGTTGTATGCCCGGAGGCGGTGTGGTATGCCCGGAGGCGGTGTTGTATGCCCGGAGGCGGTGTTGTATGCCCTGAGGCGGTCTGGTATGCCCGGAGGCGGTGTAGTATGCCCGGAGGCAGTGTTGTATGCCCGGAGGCGGTGTGGTATGCCCGGAGGCGGTGCAGTATGCCCGGAGGCGGTGTTGTATGCCCGGAGGGGGTGTTGTATGCCCGGAGGCGGTGTAGTATGCCCGGAGGCGGTGTTGTATGCCCGGAGGCGGTGTGGTATGCCCGGAAGCGGTGTAGTATGCCCGGAGGCGGTGTTGTATGCCCGGAGGCGGTGTGGTATGCCCGGAGGCGGTACAACACCGCCTCCGGGCATGATGATGATAATGATGATGATGATGATGATGATGATGATGATGATGATGATGATGATGATGATGATGATGATGATGATGATGATGATGATGATGATGATGATGATGATGATGATGATGATGATGATGATGATGATGATGATGATGATGATGATGATGATGATGATGTTGCTGATGATGATGTTGCTGATGATGATGTTGCTGATGATGATGTTGTTGATGATGTTGCTGATGATGTTGCTGATGATGTTGCTGATGATGTTGCTGATGATGTTGATGATGATGTTGATGATGATGTTGATGATGATGTTGATGATGATGTTGATGATGATGTTGCTGATGATGTTCCTGATGATGTTGCTGATGATGTTGCTGATGATGTTGCTGATGATGTTGCTGGTGATGTTGCTGATGATTTTGCTGATGATGTTGCTGATGATGACGTGAGACGGTGTGGTATGCCCGGAGGCGGTGTGGTATGCCCGGAGGCGGTGTTGTATGCCCGGAGGCGGTGTTGTATGCCCGGAGGCGGTGTTGTATGCCCTGAGGCGGTCTGGTATGCCCGGAGGCGGTGTAGTATGCCCGGAGGCGGTGTTGTATGCCCGGAGGCGGTGTGGTATGCCCGGAGGCGGTGCAGTATGCCCGGAGGCGGTGTTGTATGCCCGGAGGCGGTGTGGTATGCCCGGAGGCGGTGTAGTATGCCCGGAGGCGGTGTTGTATGCCTGGAGGCGGTGTGGTATGCCCGGAGGCGGTGTAGTATGCCCGGAGGCGGTGTTGTATGCCCGGAGGCGGTGTGGTATGCCCGGAGGCGGTACAACACCGCCTCCGGGCATGATGATGATAATGATGATGATGATGATGATGATGATGATGATGATGATGATGATGATGATGATGATGATGATGATGATGATGATGATGTTGATGATGATGTTGATGATGATGTTGATGATGATGTTGATGATGATGTTGATGATGATGTTGATGATGATGTTGATGATGATGTTGATGATGATGTTGATGATGATGTTGATGATGATGTTGCTGATGATGTTGCTGATGATGTTGCTGATGATGTTGCTGATGATGTTGCTGATGATGTTGCTGATGATGTTGCTGGTGATGTTGCTGATGATGTTGCTGATGATGTTGCTGATGATGACGTGAGACGGTGTGGTATGCCCGGAGGCGGTGTTGTATGCCCGGAGGCGGTGTTGTATGCCCGGAGGCGGTGTGGTATGCCCGGAGGCGGTGTTGTATGCCCGGAGGCGGTGTTGTATGCCCTGAGGCGGTCTGGTATGCCCGGAGGCGGTGTAGTATGCCCGGAGGCGGTGTTGTATGCCCGGAGGCGGTGTGGTATGCCCGGAGGCGGTGCAGTATGCCCGGAGGCGGTGTTGTATGCCCGGAGGCGGTGTTGTATGCCCGGAGGCGGTGTAGTATGCCCGGAGGCGGTGTTGTATGCCCGGAGGCGGTGTGGTATGCCCGGAAGCGGTGTAGTATGCCCGGAGGCGGTGTTGTATGCCCGGAGGCGGTGTGGTATGCCCGGAGGCGGTACAACACCGCCTCCAGGCATGATGATGATAATGATGATGATGATGATGATGATGATGATGATGATGATGATGATGATGATGATGATGATGATGATGATGATGATGATGATGATGATGATGATGTTGCTGATGATGATGTTGCTGATGATGATGTTGCTGATGATGATGTTGTTGATGATGTTGCTGATGATGTTGCTGATGATGTTGCTGATGATGTTGCTGATGATGTTGATGATGATGTTGATGATGATGTTGATGATGATGTTGATGATGATGTTGATGATGATGTTGCTGATGATGTTGCTGATGATGTTACTGATGATGTTGCTGATGATGTTGCTGATGATGTTGCTGGTGATGTTGCTGATGATGTTGCTGATGATGTTGCTGATGATGACGTGAGACGGTGTGGTATGCCCGGAGGCGGTGTTGTATGCCCGGAGGCGGTGTGGTATGCCCGGAGGCGGTACAGTATGCCCGGAGGCGGTGTTGTATGCCCGGAGGGGGTGTTGTATGCCCGGAGGCGGTGTAGTATGCCCGGAGGCGGTGTTGTATGCCCGGAGGCGGTGTGGTATGCCCGGAAGCGGTGTAGTATGCCCGGAGGCGGTGTTGTATGCCCGGAGGCGGTGTGGTATGCCCGGAGGCGGTACAACACCGCCTCCGGGCATGATGATGATAATGATGATGATGATGATGATGATGATGATGATGATGATGATGATGATGATGATGATGATGATGATGATGATGATGATGATGATGATGATGATGATGATGATGATGATGATGATGATGATGATGATGATGATGATGATGATGATGATGATGATGATGATGATGATGATGATGATGTTGCTGATGATGATGTTGCTGATGATGATGTTGCTGATGAGTATGTTGTTGATGATGTTGCTGATGATGTTGCTGATGATGTTGCTGATGATGTTGCTGATGATGTTGATGATGATGTTGATGATGATGTTGATGATGATGTTGATGATGATGTTGATGATGATGTTGCTGATGATGTTCCTGATGATGTTGCTGATGATGTTGCTGATGATGTTGCTGATGATGTTGCTGGTGATGTTGCTGATGATGTTGCTGATGATGTTGCTGATGATGACGTGAGACGGTGTGGTATGCCCGGAGGCGGTGTGGTATGCCCGGAGGCGGTGTTGTATGCCCGGAGGCGGTGTTGTATGCCCGGAGGCGGTGTTGTATGCCCTGAGGCGGTCTGGTATGCCCGGAGGCGGTGTAGTATGCCCGGAGGCGGTGTTGTATGCCCGGAGGCGGTGTGGTATGCCCGGAGGCGGTGCAGTATGCCCGGAGGCGGTGTTGTATGCCCGGAGGCGGTGTGGTATGCCCGGAGGCGGTGTAGTATGCCCGGAGGCGGTGTTGTATGCCTGGAGGCGGTGTGGTATGCCCGGAGGCGGTGTAGTATGCCCGGAGGCGGTGTTGTATGCCCGGAGGCGGTGTGGTATGCCCGGAGGCGGTACAACACCGCCTCCGGGCATGATGATGATATATGATGATGATGATGATGATGATGATGATGATGATGATGATGATGATGATGATGATGATGATGATGATGATGATGATGATGATGATGATGATGATGATGATGATGATGATGATGATGATGATGATGATGATGATGATGATGATGATGATGATGATGATGATGATGATGATGATGATGATGATGATGATGATGATGATGATGATGTTGCTGATGATGATGTTGCTGATGATGATGTTGCTGATGATGATGTTGTTGATGATGTTGCTGATGATGTTGCTGATGATGTTGCTGATGATGTTGCTGATGATGTTGATGATGATGTTGATGATGATGTTGATGATGATGTTGATGATGATGTTGATGATGATGTTGATGATGATGTTGATGATGATGTTGATGATGATGTTGATGCTGATGATGATGTTAATGATGATGTTGATGATGATGTTGATGATGATGTTGCTGATGATGTTGCTGATGATGTTGCTGATGATGTTGCTGGTGATGTTGCTGATGATGTTGCTGATGATGTTGCTGATGATGTTGCTGATGATGACGTGAGACGGTGTGGTATGCCCGTTTGCGGTGTTGTATACCCGGAGGCGGTGTTGTATGCCCGGAGGCGGTGTGGTATGCCCGGAGGCGGTGTTGTATGCCCGGAGGCGGTGTTGTATGCCCGGAGGCGGTGTAGTATGCCCGGAGGCGGTGTAGTATGCCCGGAGGCGGTGTTGTATGCCCGGAGGCGGTGTGGTATGCCCGGAGGCGGTGTAGTATGCCCGGAGGCGGTGTTGTATGCCCGGAGGCGGTGTGGTATGCCCGGAGGCGGTACAACACCGCCTCCGGGCATGATGATGATAATGATGATGATGATGATGATGATGATGATGATGATGATGATGATGATGATGATGATGATGATGATGATGATGATGATGATGATGATGATGATGATGATGATGATGATGATGATGATGATGATGATGATGATGATGATGATGATGATGATGATGATGATGATGATGATGATGATGATGATGATGATGATGATGATGATGATGATGATGATGATGATGATGATGATGATGATGATGATGATGATGATGTTGCTGATGATGATGTTGCTGATGATGATGTTGTTGATGATGTTGCTGATGATGTTGCTGATGATGTTGCTGATGATGTTGCTGATGATGTTGCTGATGATGTTGATGATGATGTTGATGATGATGTTGATGATGATGTTGCTGATGATGTTGCTGATGATGTTGCTGATGATGTTGCTGATGATGTTGCTGATGATGTTGCTGATGATGTTGCTGGTGATGTTGCTGATGATGTTGCTGATGATGTTGCTGATGATGACGTGAGACGGTGTGGTATGCCCGGAGGCGGTGTTGTATGCCCGGAGGCGGTGTTGTATGCCCGGAGGCGGTGTGGTATGCCCGGAGGCGGTGTTGTATGCCCGGAGGCGGTGTTGTATGCCCTGAGGCGGTCTGGTATGCCCGGAGGCGGTGTAGTATGCCCGGAGGCGGTGTTGTATGCCCGGAGGCGGTGTGGTATGCCCGGAGGCGGTGCAGTATGCCCGGAGGCGGTGTTGTATGCCCGGAGGCGGTGTTGTATGCCCGGAGGCGGTGTAGTATGCCCGGAGGCGGTGTTGTATGCCCGGAGGCGGTGTGGTATGCCCGGAAGCGGTGTAGTATGCCCGGAGGCGGTGTTGTATGCCCGGAGGCGGTGTGGTATGCCCGGAGGCGGTACAACACCGCCTCCAGGCATGATGATGATAATGATGATGATGATGATGATGATGATGATGATGATGATGATGATGATGATGATGATGATGATGATGATGATGATGATGATGATGATGATGATGTTGCTGATGATGATGTTGCTGATGATGATGTTGCTGATGATGATGTTGTTGATGATGTTGCTGATGATGTTGCTGATGATGTTGCTGATGATGTTGCTGATGATGTTGATGATGATGTTGATGATGATGTTGATGATGATGTTGATGATGATGTTGATGATGATGTTGCTGATGATGTTGCTGATGATGTTGCTGATGATGTTGCTGATGATGTTGCTGATGATGTTGCTGGTGATGTTGCTGATGATGTTGCTGATGATGTTGCTGATGATGACGTGAGACGGTGTGGTATGCCCGGAGGCGGTGTTGTATGCCCGGATGCGGTGTTGTATGCCCGGAGGCGGTGTGGTATGCCCGGAGGCGGTGTTGTATGCCCGGAGGCGGTGTTGTATGCCCGGAGGCGGTGTGGTATGCCCGGAGGCGGTGTTGTATGCCCGGAGGCGGTGTTGTATGCCCTGAGGCGGTCTGGTATCGGAGGCGGTGTAGTATGCCCGGAGGCGGTGTTGTATGCCCGGAGGCGGTGTGGTATGCCCGGAGGCGGTGCAGTATGCCCGGAGGCGGTGTTGTATGCCCGGAGGCGGTGTGGTATGCCCGGAGGCGGTGTAGTATGCCCGGAGGCGGTGTTGTATGCCCGGAGGCGGTGTGGTATGCCCGGAGGCGGTGTAGTATGCCCGGAGGCGGTGTTGTATGCCCGCAGGCGGTGTGGTATGCCCGGAGGCGGTACAACACCGCCTCCGGGCATGATGATGATAATGATGATGCTGATGATGATGATGATGATGATGATGATGATGATGATGATGATGATGATGATGATGATGATGATGATGATGATGATGATGATGATGATGATGATGATGATGATGATGATGATGATGATGATGATGATGATGATGATGATGATGATGATGATGATGATGATGATGATGTTGCTGATGATGATGTTGCTGATGATGATGTTGCTGATGATGATGTTGTTGATGATGTTGCTGATGATGTTGCTGATGATGTTGCTGATGATGTTGCTGATGATGTTGATGATGATGTTGATGATGATATTGATGATGATGTTGATGATGATGTTGTTGATGATGTTGCTGATGATGTTGCTGATGATGTTGCTGATGATGTTGCTGGTGATGTTGCTGATGATGTTGCTGATGATGTTGCTGATGATGACGTGAGACGGTGTGGTATGCCCGGAGGCGGTG
>JAXIVJ010002415.1:107500-110207 GCA_036785665.1 Chirona hameri
ATGATGATGATGATGATGATGTTGCTGATGATGATGTTGCTGATGATGATGTTGCTGATGATGATGTTGTTGATGATGTTGCTGATGATGTTGCTGATGATGTTGCTGATGATGTTGCTGATGATGTTGATGATGATGTTGATGATGATGTTGATGATGATGTTGATGATGATGTTGATGATGATGTTGCTGATGATGTTGCTGATGATGTTGCTGATGATGTTGCTGATGATGTTGCTGATGATGTTGCTGGTGATGTTGCTGATGATGTTGCTGATGATGTTGCTGATGATGACGTGAGACGGTGTGGTATGCCCGGAGGCGGTGTTGTATGCCCGGAGGCGGTGTTGTATGCCCGGAGGCGGTGTGGTATGCCCGGAGGCGGTGTTGTATGCCCGGAGGCGGTGTTGTATGCCCGGAGGCGGTGTGGTATGCCCGGAGGCGGTGTTGTATGCCCGGAGGCGGTGTTGTATGCCCTGAGGCGGTCTGGTATGCCCGGAGGCGGTGTAGTATGCCCGGAGGCGGTGTTGTATGCCCGGAGGCGGTGTGGTATGCCCGGAGGCGGTGCAGTATGCCCGGAGGCGGTGTTGTATGCCCGGAGGCGGTGTGGTATGCCCGGAGGCGGTGTAGTATGCCCGGAGGCGGTGTTGTATGCCCGGAGGCGGTGTGGTATGCCCGGAGGCGGTGTAGTATGCCCGGAGGCGGTGTTGTATGCCCGGAGACGGTGTGGTATGCCCGGAGGCGGTACAACACCGCCTCCGGGCATGATGATGATAATGATGATGATGATGATGATGATGATGATGATGATGATGATGATGATGATGATGATGATGATGATGATGATGATGATGATGATGATGATGATGATGATGATGATGATGATGATGATGATGATGATGATGATGATGATGATGATGATGATGATGATGATGATGATGATGATGATGATGATGATGATGATGATGATGGTGATGATGATGATGATGATGATGATGATGATGATGATGATGATGATGATGATGTTGCTGATGATGATGTTGCTGATGATGATGTTGCTGATGATGATGTTGTTGATGATGTTGCTGATGATGTTGCTGATGATGTTGCTGATGATGTTGCTGATGATGTTGATGATGATGTTGATGATGATGTTGATGATGATGTTGATGATGATGTTGATGATGATGTTGCTGATGATGTTGCTGATGATGTTACTGATGATGTTGCTGATGATGTTGCTGATGATGTTGCTGGTGATGTTGCTGATGATGTTGCTGATGATGTTGCTGATGATGACGTGAGACGGTGTTGGTTATGCCCGGAGGCGGTGTTGTATGCCCGGAGGCGGTGTTGTATGCCCGGAGGCGGTGTGGTATGCCCGGAGGCGGTGTTGTATGCCCGGAGGCGGTGTTGTATGCCCGGAGCGGTGTGGTATGCCCGGAGGCGGTGTTGTATGCCCGGAGGCGGTGTTGTATGCCCTGAGGCGGTCTGGTATGCCCGGAGGCGGTGTAAGTATGCCCCGGAGGCAGTGTTGTATGCCCGGAGGCGGTGTGGTATGCCCGGAGGCGGTGCAGTATGCCCGGAGGCGGTGTTGTTATGCCGGAGGGGGTGTTGTATGCCCGGAGGCGGTGTAGTATGCCCGGAGGCGGTGTTGTATGCCCGGAGGCGGTGTGGTATGCCCGGAAGCGGTGTAGTATGCCCCGGAGGCGGTTGTTGTATGCCCGGAGGCGGTGTGGTATGCCCGGAGGCGGTACAACACCGCCTCCGGGCATGATGATGATAATGATGATGATGATGATGATGATGATGATGATGATGATGATGATGATGGATGATGATGATGATGATGATGATGATGATGATGATGATGATGATGATGATGATGATGATGATGAATTGATGATGATGATGATGATGATGATGTGATGATGATGATGATGATGATGTTGCTGATGATGATGTTGCTGATGATGATGTTGCTGATGATGATGTTGTTGATGATGTTGCTGATGATGTTGCTGATGATGTTGCTGATGATGTTGCTGATGATGTTGATGATGATGTTGATGATGATGTTGATGATGATGTTGATGATGATGTTGATGATGATGTTGCTGATGATGTTCCTGATGATGTTGCTGATGATGTTGCTGATGATGTTGCTGATGATGTTGCTGGTGATGTTGCTGATGATTTTGCTGATGATGTTGCTGATGATGACGTGAGACGGTGTGGTATGCCCGGAGGCGGTGTGGTATGCCCGGAGGCGGTGTTGTATGCCCGGAGGCGGGTGTTGTATGGCCCGGAGGCGGTGTTGTATGCCCTGAGGCGGTCTGGTATGCCCCGGAGGCGGTGTAGTATGCCCGGAGCGGTGTTGTATGCCCGGAGGCGGTGTGGTATGCCCGGAGGCGGTGCAGTATGCCCGGAGGCGGTGTTGTATGCCCGGAGGCGGTGTGGTATGCCCGGAGGCGGTGTAGTATGCCCGAGGCGGTGTTGTATGCCTGGAGGCGGTGTGGTATGCCCGGAGGCGGTGTAGTATGCCCGGAGGCGGTGTTGTATGCCCGGAGGCGGTGTGGTATGCCCGGAGGGCGGTACAACACCCGCCTCCGGGCATGATGATGATAATGATGATGATGATGATGATGATGATGATGATGATGATGATGATGATGATGATGATGATGATGATGATGATGATGTTGAT
>JAXIVJ010002416.1:5000-17500 GCA_036785665.1 Chirona hameri
GCTTGTTTCTGATTTATCCAGATTATTGCTTAATTCTTAGTAAAAAATCAACACTTTGCGACAACATCGCCTATTTACTATCCTAACATTCGCCTATTGAGACCATCCGTCCCAAACCTAGACGTGCTGATTCGCACATATTCTGTAACTGGGGTTTCGTCAGTGTAGTTTTGCAGTGCGCCTGATAGCGCACAGGATGTGAAAAACTGCACCGAGGAAACCCCAGTTACAGAATATGTGCGAATCAGCACATAAAATCAGCAAAGCAGGTTTGGGACGGATGGTCTTAATAGGCGAATGTTAGGATAGTAAATAGGCGATGTTGTCGCAAAGTGTTTATTTTTTACTAAGAATTAAGCAATAATCTGGATAAATCAGAAACAAGCGGAATGTTTCTGGAGATTATAAATATACTTGCATTACTTATTAATTGGACGCATGTTTCGAGAGAAGAATGATGGATATATGTACTTTGGGGTCCCACCTTGACTTGAAAACGAGCGGGTGATGAGTTTCTCAGGGGATGAGGAGACAGCGGAAGTGCTGACGGTGGCTGAACTCTCGGTGCTGGTCCCGACACTGCCAGGCGCCTGAGCGGCTCGTCGGGCACCTGAGCGGCTCGTCGGACACCTGGGCGGCTCGTCGGACACCTGAGCGGCTCGTTGGGCACCTGGGCGGCTCGTCGGACACCTGAGCGGCTCGTCGGACACCTGGGCGGCTCGTCGGGCACCTGGGCGGCTCGTCGGACACCTGAGCGGCTCGTCGGACACCTGGGCGGCTCGTCGGACACCTGGGTGGCTCGTCGGGCGCCTGAGCGGCTCGTCGGACACCTGGGCGGCTCGTCGGGCACCTGAGTGGCTCGTCGGACACCTGGGCGGCTCGTCGGACACCTGGGCGGCTCGTCGGACACCTGGGCGGCTCGTTGGGCACCTGAGTGGCTCGTCGGACACCTGGGCAGCTCGTCGGACACCTGGGCGGCTCGTCGGACACCTGGACGGCTCGTCGGACACCTGGACGGCTCGTCGGACACCTGGGCGGCTCGTCGGACACCGGAGCGGCTCGTCGGACACCTGGGCGGCTCGTCGGACACCTGGGCGGCTCGTCGGACACCGGAGCGGCTCGTCGGGCACCTGGGCGCACTTGGCTCATTCCGCTCATCTGCCACCGCTCTGTGGTGGCTTTATCAATTCCACCGATAATGAATCGCCGGGCACCTCGCTGATCTTCCAGAAACATCCGGTCTCCGGCGTCTTTGGGTGAGTGCGAGCAGCTGGCGATGTCAAGCAGCCGAGCCATTCGTTCGCCTACATCCGTGAGCTTCGCCACGCTCGACGGTCTTTTTCTGATCGCGTCCTTTCATCTTCCACAGCTTCGTTATCTCGCCCCGTACCTTGTATTTATTTCTCGTAGGAATTGATGCACTCTGCCAAATTGCCATGACTTCCTCCGTTACCTGACATATAATAGAATGTATCGAAACACGATTCTCTTCCACTTGCTTGGCCTCCATCTCTTCTAGTCTTAGCATAACTCGGCCCACGACATCAGCTCCAGTAGGAAGCTGATTCTGCGGCAAGCTACACGGCCTTACTGGGTATTTTACGCCCACGGCCTTACGCGATTTAGCTGGGTATGGCACAATTTTATTTTCTTCCGGAACGCAGTTCCTTCCATTTTCTTCTTAAAATACACAACAACTTTGGCTCCTCAGCGTTGTAACATGAAAACGCTCTCTGGAAAGTAAACGAAATGTCAATAGGGACGGGTAACACAATTAAACTGATCTACCATGCAGGAGGTTTTAAGAACACATGATGGAAGCCAAACTACTCGCGAAAGATGCAGCTTGAAATTGTCTATTACATGCAAAAAAACGAACGTTTCTGCGCACTTTAGTTTTAGAGATATTGATCACCGTCGAAATGCATGCAGCCCGGTGGCGCACCACTAGCGCCACCTATCAATCGGTTTTGAAGCTTAAACATGGCTTGCTGTCAGAAGTGATTGTAAACTCAGAATTGAAGATTTACGGACGCAAAGGGTGCCAAATTATTACCGATCATCTATTCCATCAATACTTAAGCCATTTTTACCAAAACCTACAGCCATTTTAGTGACAGAGGAGGAAATGTCAGTTTTCCATAGAAAATGAAAATGTTTAAATGGACGGTGTGCGCCCTCGAATTTTTCGAAAGTTGGTGTTTTGAGGTCAGATTCGTGATCAGCGCATATAAAACATCAGAAACCTCCGGTAGCGATTACCATGATGAAAACAATGTGATCACGACCCACCCTAATATATACCCCTGGATATGAAAAACTACGGATTTCGGCCACTCTAATTTGTGAGGCCCCTAAAAAAAATCAACTTCTGATTAGCTGGATTGGACCAGGACTCTCAGTATGGGAGCGGCATTTGCTTCTGGGGGGGGGGGGGGGTGGCGGCATTTGCTTCTGGGGACACCTATTGTCCGGTTTAGATAGCGTTTGTTCTGCTCCATGGGTGCGGCATTTGCTTCTTGTGGTGCCTATGTCGTCACTGACCGAAGGGGCGCCGTCACTATCTGGAGGGGCGCCGTCACTGACCAGAGGGGGTGCCGTCACTGACCGGAGGGGGTGCCGTCACTATCTGGAGGGGCGCCGTCACTATCTGGAGGGGCGCCGTCACTATCTGGAGGGGCGCCGTCACTGACCGGAGGGGGTGCCGTCACTATCTGGAGGGGCGCCGTCACTATCTGGAGGGGCGGCGTCACTGGCCGGAGGGGCGCCGTCACTATCTGGAGGGGCGCCGTCACTATCTGGAGGGGCGCCGTCACTATCTGGAGGGGTGCCGTCACTGACCGAAGGGGCGCCGTCACTATCTGGAGGGGCGCCGTCACTATCTGGAGGGGTGCGTCACTATCTGGAGGGGCGCCGTCACTATCTGGAGGGGCGCCGTCACTGGCCGGAGGGGCGCCGTCACTGACCGGATTGGGCGCCGTCACTAGTCGGAGGGACGCCGTCACGGTCCGGAGAGGGGCAGTCACTAGTCGGAGGGGCAGTCACTAGTTCTTAAGTCGCCACTTACTTCTAGGAGTGTTAATTATCCGATTCCCTAGAGTGCCTGTCAGTGGTGTGCGCAGAAATTTACAAAGGACCAGATCATTGGCTTGAGGCCTGAGGGGCGCCACCCGATCGACAGGGGCGCCATCATTATTGGCGAACATTTTGCAGGGGTGCGCCTCTCCTTCCACACCGTGCGGAAGGAGAAGCACCCTCCCCCCGTCACTAGCCGGAGGAGCGCCGTCACTGGCCAGGGGCGCGTCACGGGCGGAGAGGGGCGGTCACTAGTCGGAGGGGCGCCGTCACTCGCCGGAGGGGTGCCGTCACTGACCGAAGGGGCGCCGTCACTATCTGGAGGGGCGCCGTCACTGGCCGGAGGGGCGCCGTCACTGACCGGATTGGGCGCCGTCACTAGTCGGAGGGACGCCGTCACGGTCCGGAGAGGGGCAGTCACTAGTCGGAGGGACGCCGAACTCGCCGGAGGGGGCGCGGTCACTGGCGGGAGAGGCACCGTCACTGGACTGAGGGGCGCCTTTACTGGCCAGAGGCGCGCCGTCACTGGTTGGAGGGGCGCCATCACTAACAGGAGGGGTGCCGTCACTGGCCGGAGGGGCGCCGTCACTGGTCGGAGGGGCGCCATCACTGTCCGGAGGGTCGCCTTCACTGGCCAGAGGGGCGCCGTCACTGACCGGAGGGGGCACCGTCACTAGCCGGAGGGGCGCCGTCACTAACCGGAGGAGCGCCGTCACTGGCCGGAGGGGCGCCGTCTCGGGCCGGATGGGCGCCGTCACTGATCGGAGGGGAGCACAAGATTTGCATGGGCGCCTCAGGTCCAAAGGACCAGGTCATGCCCTGAATGACCGAATACTATGTACGCCACTGGAGCCTGTCCTGTGGGTGGTGCTAATTGCAAAAAAATGGTCCGGGAGGGGAGGGGGAGGAGCGCCCGTTAAAAACGGTACGGACATTCCGTACTGTCCGTATAGGTGGTTGCGCCCCTGTTGAAATGGACGGTATTATAATTTGGATTGGCGTTCTTTGATACAAAGGGGCGGCCTCATCAGCCGGGGGCTACTTTATCGCCGAGAGGGGCGTTTCAGCATCTTTTTAACTGGGTTGGCAAAGTGCCGTCACTGGGGTGGCATTCTTCATGACTGGGGTGGCCACCCCAGTTACTATGTTAAAATACGCCCTGAGCTGAAATGTAATGTTTAGCTAATGATATGACACACCGGCACTGATATGAGTCCAGTGGTAGCCTGTGTCGTCTATTAAAACATGAAGAACGGCATGACAATACATTAACATTGTATGGTAATATGGCATGCTACATAGGACACCAATTTCCATAGTTTGTATTTGTATTTGTATTTACTTCTTAGAACATCCACACTACTAGTGGCTATGATCGTTCAGCGTCAAAGGAACATACAAAACATAGCGAAAGGTGAGGATCACTATGGGATTACGCACACTTCCAAACAATAACACGCAAGCACGATAACTAGACATTCACGTAGGCTCAGGCATTCGCACGCAGTGGACAGCAACACGCCAGTCTCAGTCACCAGAGTCGCTCAGCAGATGTTGCTTTAAGCTACCTCGAAAACCACGAATGTACCTCTGGCGAACGTCGGGCGGCAACGAGTTGTACATCCGATGGGCACGCACGCGAAAACGGCGTTTACCACCCTCAGTCCTTGATCGGGGCACATAAAACTGATCATCCTGCCTAGTATGTCGCTCGCGCAATGATGAGTTTGTGCACACAGCACTAGCTAAGGTTTCGAGTTCGCCAGTTAAGTCACATGAGACGTGAAATTAAACAACTCTGCGTGTTATGTTACATATGCACGTGTATTACGTGTATGTTACGTGTTAAACGCTTACGGACGCAACACATCGCTCAGAATCAGAAAATTCGTGAATTCGATATTCCATTGCCAGACCCGGCTCATAACCCGGCGGACGAGTTGCGAACGCCGCTCAGCCAATGGGAGCGGGCGGCTGGCACTCCGCCCGGCGTTCGTAACCCGGCGGCCGACTAGGGAGCGCCGAGCGGCTAATCCCCGCGGCCGGCCAGCGCTGCCGCACGCGTCTGTCGGCCAAAAGTGGTAAACGAACTCCCGCAATACGCCCGGCTGAGGCGTAAATCGACACTCCCCGCATGAGTATTGCGGCACCTCGACACCCCAAGCAGCGGTGACGTTGCACCTCTCCCAGTGGTAAACGAACTACCGCAATACGCACGGCTGAGGCGTATATCGACACCACTGCATGCGTATTGCGACACCTCGACACCACATGCAGCGGTTATCACGGGTGTTCCGTTACACCTATACATCCCATACAGCGGGGATCACGGGTGTTCCGGTACACCTCCCTGAGTGCTAAACAAAACACCTTCCAGGCGACGTATTTTAGGTTGTGTGGGCATCACACGGTTTAGGGATGTCGACACCCTGCGCTGGTTTTGATTCACGAAGGAGGTCATGTGGGTTCGTGTTACAATACACACTCACAAAAAAAATCAACACCCGCGCAAGGTGTTGACACCCCTAGCCCGTGTGATGCCCACACAACCTAAAATACGTCGCCTGGAAGGTGTTTTGTTTAGCACTCAGAGAGGTGTACCGGAACAACCGTGATCGCCGCTGCATGGGGTGTATAGGTTTAACGGAACACCCTTAATAACCGCTGCATGGTGTATCAAGGTGTCGCAATACTCATGCGGGGGTGTCGATTGACGCCTCAGTCGGGCGTATTGCGGGAGTTCGTTCACCACTGGGAAAGGCGTAACGTCACCGCTGCATGGGGTGTCGAGGTGTCGCAATACTCATGCGGGGGTTGTCGATTGACGCCTCAGCTGGGCGTATTGGAGGAGTTCGTTCACCACTGGGAGAGGTGTAACGGTCGCCGCTGCCTGGGGTGTCGTGACGTAGACGCATGGCGGGCGGTGGCCGCCACCGGGCGCCGGCTCAGAGACGTGTCGCAACTCGCAGGCCTCATGCCAATCTGAGCACTCCGACATGACTGACCAATCGCGCCAACCTTCCCAATCTGAGCAGCTAAAAATTAGTACATTTCATTGCAAAACCATTGTATTAACAAAACCGTGAATTATTGTAAACAGATCCATGTATCAACATCAACATCACAAATCATCTTCATCAAGCATACTCATAAACAATCATAGTTACTATGGATCAACAGTCAGCTACGTATATTCATATGTTTATAGAAGCTTGGTCGGTGCAGCTCCGACCGGATGAGCAATACAATTGGTTGTGACGAGAGGGCATACAACATATAGACGCTATCATACCTAATGTTTATCGATCACAAATTCACAACTAACTACATTTCTAAGATCAAAGGAACGCACGAAACAACGCAATCACAACTCAAATTAGGTACTTATAACTCCGATCACAGCAGCACGATTGACAGCCTTTCGCAACTCAACGGCAACTTGAACACTGACAACGGTCGACGCACTCACTCTGCATAACGTGCCGCGGCCAAGGTCACTGCCCAACTGTAACGGCGCGGCCGGCCGGCGGCGATGTGCGCGCGCAGCTAACGCTGCGCCGCCGTCTGCGTCCCGACACCCCAGACAGCGGCGACCGTCACACCTTTTCCAGTGGTAAACGAACTCCTGCAATACGCCCGGCTGAGGCGTCAATTGACAACCCCCGCATGAGTATTGCGACACCTCGACACTCCATGCAGCGGTGACGAACACACAATGCGATGGTGGTCGGCACTGACACACCACGCCGGTGTCTGCCATGAGTGTAGATAGCGAAGCTTCAACAATTACAACCCATGCATGAGTAAATTTCCAAATTAACCCCTGTGGTAGGAGTTAACACCCGGGTCGTGTGTTGCGATTTTGTGAGTGCATGTGCCGCACGAGAAGGATGTACCTCACATAATTGTAAGGTGAAACTTTCTCCATCTTCATCTGGCTGCCAGTACCGGCCAGTTTTATTTCAACATGGGTTGCATATCGCACCGTAAAATCACGTGCACTTTGCACCACTTTGAATTGAGGCGGCCACTGTGGGTGTCATCAACATAAGGTTTCCAGATCTAAATGTTTGCAGTGCTGATCTGCAGACGGTCCACAGGCTGCAGGGCGAGCACACGGTGATCTGTAAGCTTGCCAGAACCAAACTGAGAAACGAGCTCTACGACAGACGCCTGAGCATGATGAGCGCCCGTGACACAGATCGGTGCAGGGCACGACTCTATATCAACGAGTCGCTGTCGCCGAAGAAGCAGGGAGTGCTCAACACTCGGATGGAAGCAAAACGAAATCAAGATATTGCCATGTTATTGATAACTTCAATTTATATTTACTTCCCATTATGGCAAGCAAAACCATCTCACAAATAACAAATATTCACGCATTGTTGAGTAATAATTCTGTATTGCTATCAGTCTATCAGCGAAAATATAAATCGAAAAACGAAAAATTGTTATCAGCACAAAGTTATTTGGATACGAAACACTAAACATCATTTTCTACCCTAAAATGTCCTGAGAACTGTGACGACCCCAGAGTCAGGCTGGAGGTTTGGGGGCAAGTTGCCTCACTTTCCCCACATGTGGTTCAGTTGTCAGCGGCATCGTACCACCAGACTGGGGTCTGGGGGCAAGTTGCCTCACTTTCCCCACATGTGGTTCAGTTGTCAGCGGCATCGTACCACCAGACTGGGGTCTGGGGACAAGTTGCCTCACTTTCCCCACATGTGGTTCAGTTGTCAGCGGCATCGTACCACCAGACTGGGGCCTGGGGACAAGTTGCCTCACTTTCCCTACATGTGGTTCAGTTGTCAGCGGCATCGTACCACCAGACTGGGGTCTGGGGACAAGTTGCCTCACTTTCCCCACATTTGGTTCAGTTGTCAGCGGCATCGTACCACCAGACTGGGGCCTGGGGACAAGTTCCTCACTTTCCCTACATGTGGTTCAGTTGTCAGCGGCATCGTACCACCAGACTGGGGTCTGGGGACAAGTTGCCTCACTTTCCCCACATGTGGTTCAGTTGTCAGCGGCATCGTACCACCAGACTGGGGCCTGGGGACAAGTTGCCTCACTTTCCCCACATGTGGTTCAGTTGTCAGCGGCATCGTACCACCAGACTGGATGTCAATTTAGTCATGAGCGGTATTGTCGAGCCGAGCAAAGCTGAAGCAGTAGGTGGTTGGTGGGTACATCAGCACATATTATTAGGTATTGATATGGTCACTGGCTGAGCATCCACAATAACTTTAACCCGCGCTGGACCGGGTTCTCAGCAGAACGCCATTGACCGTGGGGGGGGGGGGGTAAATATCCCCCATCGTTATCTCCGGAACCAATAATCGCAGAGAGACGCGCAACGCAGCATTCGAAAGCTCTCCATAAGACGCATCTAAATCATACTCGAATTTTTTTAATTGAGGTCACATATCAAGTCAAGGTCGGGCAAAGGTCAAAATCGAGGCATTTGAGCATGTGGACCATACTTTCCATCCAAAGCCTTTGATTGCGACCATGATCACCCAAAGAGCTCGCAAAGGTATAATACACATCCCGCATGAGCTAAAATGAGATTGTTGGCAAAGGTCAAGGTCAAGGTCAGGTCACAAATGGTCACTATGCGCAGAAGATTTTCCAAAGTCATTAACACATGTTTTATGGGTTATTTTATACGTATAATTCGATAGTGATGGTCATGTTACCATCTGACCTAGTTTAAGTGAAGTTAGTGTCAAGCTTAGGTCATATATAGTCAGCATTTGAAATTTATAAATATATATATAAAAAGGTATGTTTCTTGACAAGTTTTGTCTAAAAAAATACTGTGCTGGCATTTATTTGTCTGTATCTTGTCATTAAAAACCAAAAAAAATCAATTTCAAAATATGACATCATGAGTTACTCATGCTTGGGAGCCATAAGTCAGGCAAACATGAAGATATTGTTTTGAAATTTGGTTTTGGTATTGTCCATATGCAGTTCTCTAACATATATTCCTTTTTTAACATCTTTGAAAAATGTTATTTTGTTGGCATTTTTGCGATTTTTTATAAAATTTTTTAGTGGGTCAAAAACAATATTTAAAAAAAATCCCTGATAGCTATTTTGTAGGTCTTGCAATTTGCTATCTTTCAGCGTTTTTGTATTGCATTTTGCTAAAAAAAAAAGTGGCCGCCTTTATACGGCCCGTTAAAGTTTAGCTGATTTTATCGTACAACTCGTGTGTAGTGACGTCACTATATTTGCTATATCTCACAAATTTGTCGAGAAATTGCTTCATGTTCCCACAGAAGATGTAAAGTTGATGTGGGAGAAGGTACTCAAAGTTTCACGGTGATAGCAACATTGTATTTTCAGCTATCGCGAAAATTCGTCAGTGGGAGGGAATATTTGCCCCCCCCCCCCCCCCCCCCCTCCGGTCAAGCGCGGGTTAAACATGAAACAAAAGCAATCAGCACTGACATTGCTTATATGGCCATTTACCGCCAATATTGAAGTCTGATTATTCGGATCCCGAGCAAGTCGGACAAGACAATTATGCAACTCACCCGGCCGGACAGATTTGTAGCTGAAGCTGGCATCACGTTAGCACTGCGGCAGTGACGTTTCCGAGGTCCCGGGAGGCGGAATAGCCGGATCTAAATGGATTAGAGCTCCAGGCAAGAGTTATCATGAAACACGCAGCTTATAATTCATATGGTGCCAGCGAGTTGCGTTCTGGTTGAGCTGAAGATAAACTTCATCAAGTTTGGATGTCACCCCGGCTGGCCCAAAGGGGTCAGCAGTTCTGTTGATTGCTGGCAGATATTCGCAGCACTGCTGGCAGCTGTTCTCAGCTCATTGGCCGCAGCTGCTACCATGGCGCCGCATCGTCACAGCTCGGCAGGGTGACGGCTGGCCAAGCTCAGGTGCCATTGAATCAGCACAAAGCGAGACAGTAGAAGTTTGCGTATATCTATAGTAACAGTTCCGACAGTGAACAAATATCAGGCGGTAGAGGCTAACTAATTAATTGAAGAAAATGGATACGTCCGGGCCCGGCCACTCTAAATCCAGATCTGATGCAAGGATCAGCTTTCGGCCCGGTCAACTTCGGCATGATCCGTCCTAGTTTAAGAAATACCTGCTAATACTAAACAGAAGTTGGTTCGGTGGAATGCTTAACCCTATTCCTGTCCGGGGGCGAACCGGCCCCCGGAGTTTTTTTTTCTCGTGTGCTGCACATTCATTATTGAAGCTAAGGTCTTCAAACTTTCTGACTTTTCCTAGCTTGTCATTGCGCATCTGATGGCGTGCTTTTTTATTTAAAAAAAATATGCCTCATAAGCGGCTCCAGGAGCACTTTTTGGGAGGCATGTTCGGGCGTTTTTTATACCAAAGGTTTGCGTGATTAAACACTGGTGGAGGGTTTGTTCTTTTTACAAAATGCAAGCACAAAGAGGTACTAGTAGAAAATTGTAAGGGCTTTTAGATAACTATCTCGAATTGTAAAAAATCTAAATTTTGAGGAGAATTTTTTTTATTTAAATGTATATACAATTTCAATTTTTCAACAACAACAAAAAATCCTGACACGTCCCCGAGATATTATACCAGTATATTTACACAACAAAATTCAAGTTTATATCTTGATAACTGATAAAGTTATAACACGAAAACTGCCGGAAGTTCGTGCTAACCACGAAGGGTTGATTTCCGCTTCCGCTAATATGTCAATAACTACGAAACGCAACGACAAGCGGAATGTTTGTCGCTGCGAATTGTTTTTGATGGAATGAATGCTAAAGTATCACCGACCCGGAAAGAGTGCCCAGTCACCATTTCCGCAGTCACCTCAAGGTCATCCGCGGTTACGAACATTGTTTGGCAATAACTATTGACATGATATAGATAGAGAGCTGAAACTGGTACCAATGTGCTTGTTTCGTCAATACGCGTCTTCTAATATGCAACATGACCTACTTTGGCCACCTTGACCTTGACCTTGACTTGACCTATGGTGAAATTTTCATATTGACCTTACCCGGTCAAACTTGATATATATATATAAATGTGTCTTGACGAGAAAAACACGATGGTGCAAAACTATTGTTCTATCTTTCATAGATAAAAATATATTCACAACAAAAAACAATAATGGAAATTTCGGTACATTTGACCTCGTTTGACCTTGAAGATATTGACCCAAGATCATACAAATTACACAAAAAAGAGTTCACTGTTGTTAATTCCTACCCACTAAATTTCGTTGTTGTAGCTTTCATAGAAGCCGAGATCTCAAGGGGGCCGAATCGCCCCCCCCCCCCCGAAAGATTTAGCGTAAAAAAAAACGGACATGAATAGGGTTAACCCTAAAATTAATTAATGGAACATTCTTCCGTATCATAAATTAGAGGTGGGGACTGGGGTGCATTTTACTTCATCTCATGCTGGATTTATTTAACTTATTTTTAAATTTAACAAATGAAATTTTGTTGCTTTATTTTTGCGGTAAACAATTTTTAGGTGGCGCTTAAAACACTTTTGCATTGACATTGAAAATTATCAAATCTCACATATCAAAGACACTAAAAACAGACCTGCATAAACACACCCAAACTCGCGCGCGGACAGGCGTGAGTTGTCTTTGGCATCTTTGCCATTGACTGTGGGGCGTTTAACACCCCCTGATTTTTCACAATAGCTAAACAAAACTAATAACGCTATCAACCTGAAACCTCGGGTACCTTCTTATAGATCATTTTGACGTCTTGTGTGCAAAAATGAAGAAATTGCGTCGAATTTTGTCGAGTTTAGCCAATTTAGTGGCGTCACTACACACGAGTTTTACACCAAAATCAGCTAAACTTTGCCAAGTCGTACAAACGACACATTTGAAGCAAAATGCAATCGAGAAACGCCAAAAGATAGCAAATTAAAACGTATACAAACATGCGTTCTCTGATGTTTGAAAATTTTAGTTTTTGACCTTCAAAAACTCAAAAAACTTTTTTTAATTATCACAAAATCAGAAAAATTATAAAATATTCAAAAAACCGGAAGATATGTCAGAGAACCATAAATAGGCAACTACCATACCAAATGTCAAACTAATATCTCCATTTTTGACGGACTTATAACATCTAAAGTATGGGTAACTCATGACGTCTTATTTTGAAATTGCGTTTTTTGGCTTGTATTGACTAGATACAGACAAATAAATGCCACTACTGTATTTCTGAGACAACACTGGTCTAGCAACATGCCTTGTTTTTTATATTTAACAATTAAATTTGTTGACCTTCGGTGACCTGAATTTGACCTAAAATTGACATTTACTTCACGTAAAAGAAGTTAGGTGGTAAAATAAATATAACTATCGAATTATACGTGGAAAATAACTCATAAAACATGTGTTGCATGACTTTCGTAGATATTTTTAGCATAGT
>JAXIVJ010002416.1:22500-110190 GCA_036785665.1 Chirona hameri
AACTTTTTTTGACAAGATGCGAACACTATTACCTTATCTTTTCAGTATTTCTGAGGCAAAACTGGTCTAGGAACATGCCTTTTTATTTACATTTATCAATTTCTAATTTTGGGGTTTTCTGAAGAGCAAAATCACTGTTCTGGACGTGGTAAATCCGAGGTCATTCACTTGACCTGGAAGGTCACCCGTTGACTTGAAACCTAAAAATCGCATACTGTTAGATTCCTCTCATGACAGGCAACATGCTGGTTCTTACCGCCTTGCTCTACGTTGTTTGGTTTGGAAGTTAACAAGGGGGCCTGTCAGGATCCTCTCCCGTAGGGCGAAGGTGAAAAAAGCTCCCGTAGGGCGAGGGTTAAGTTAACACCAGAGAACAACAGGGAAAATGTCGCGGCACTCCCAGCTAAGAAATGGAAACAAACATAAACAGCATATGAAGAGAGGTAGTTTGGGTGTTCGATGTGGTAATATAAAAGAAGGCGGAAAGTAGTCATTGTTGAAAACAGC
The DNA here is from genome assembly GCA_036785665.1 of Chirona hameri. NCBI lineage: Eukaryota > Metazoa > Arthropoda > Thecostraca > Balanomorpha > Balanidae > Chirona > Chirona hameri. Next base: position 23,008 of record JAXIVJ010002416.1, read on the forward strand.
AAATGACTGCCCCCCAACTACGTCCCAGGATATCATCCTCACTCATCCTCATCCACATACATGCATACATACATGCATACATACATACATACATACATACATACATACATACATACATACATACATACATACATACATACATACATACATACATACATACATACATACATACATACATACATACATACATACATACATACATACATACATACATACATACATACATACATACATACATACATACATACATACATACATACATACATACATACATACATACATACATACATACATACATACATACATACATACATACATACATACATACATACATACATACATACATACATACATACATACATACATACATACATACATACATACATACATACATACATACATACATACATACATACATACATACATACATACATACATACATACATACATACATACATACATACATACATACATACATACATACATACATACATACATACATACATACATACATACATACATACATACATACATACATACATACATACATACATACATACATACATACATACATACATACATACATACATACATACATACATACATACATACATACATACATACATACATACATACATACATACATACATACATACATACATACATACATACATACATACATACATACATACATACATACATACATACATACATACATACATACATACATACATACATACATACATACATACATACATACATACATACATACATACATACATACATACATACATACATACATACATACATACATACATACATACATACATACATACATACATACATACATACATACATACATGCATACATGCATACATGCATACATACATACATACATACATACATACATACATACATACATACATACATACATACATACATACATACATACATACATACATACATACATACATACATACATACATACATACATACATACATACATACATACATACATATATATGTGCTCTGAAAGTGAGTTGGTGACAGCCTAGACATTTTGTGCACCTCTGCTTGAAATATCAGCGACATTAAGCAGACATAGCTTCACGAAGACAGCAAAACTAAAATACTTATAGGTACCTGTAAGACGCACAATTCCAGTCGAATATTGCTTGTTAATACTCGATGGATAGGTAATGTGCAAGGACTGGGCGTCTTATTCATCTAGGGTTCTTTCTTTCCTTCGTGACCTTTTTCCCCTGCCTGCACAAAACCACAGACGAAATTGGCACAGTTCAGCAGGTCGACATCTTCTTTTGATATGCTTGTGAGTTGCATTTCATTGTAATAAATTGCATTGCAAATTTCAGTTGCATTTAAAGTTGCAAATATCTGGAACTACATAATGGGTCAATGTATCTGAACCAGGTAAACAAGAGGTTGTTCTTACCTCGTATTCTTACCTCGTTGGGTTCGATCATGTCGCCCGTGGATGCTGTATGTGCGCCTGGTGTCAACCGCCTCCAACGTGTGCTCGATACATGTATAAGCGACCAACTGTGCAGCTCCCTAGATTAACGTGTCCGCGCCTGTATGCGGTTGTCCGCCCCTGTAGCTCAGTTGGGAGAGCGCTGAACTTCTGACCTCACCCGGTAGTGGCAGCCCGGGTTCGAGTCACTTCGGCGCTCGCTATTTGCTCCTGACTGGGATGGCCTGTGGCCGGTGGCAGCGGTCGCACTCAAGGTCAGGGGACGTCAGAGGGCGGGGCGGACCGTCTCCAGGTAAGTCGGGCACGTACAACTTTCGCTTATAAATTCTACCGGACGCCAGGAATTGCTTGATCGGGTGGTGGGGTCAGGGTCTGCGCAACAAGCTATGCTTAGCGCAGGGCATGACCTCGTTAAATCCATCCATTCAAAAAAAATCAGACTAAATGTATTATTAAAAAACGTGCACGGGTTGCGCCCCTTGCTGTCCCATCTGCCACTGCAGCTAAACCACGCCTACCAGAGCGCTCCAATTTGGCACCCTGGTGCATCGCCACCTGTCATGACCACGCCACGTGTTTTCGATCGAGTCGTGGTCAGCACCTGCACGTGCACGGGCAGCACCTCTTGTTGAACCCCTCTCCTTTTACTGCCCAACCATATACCTCTTAGAGCGCTGCACTTCGGTATGCTAGTGCACCAAATGATCACCTCCGATTTTGGAAGCCATGCCAACCCACATCAGCGCTGGCCTGCCTCTAGTTTAACAAATGGGTGATGCTAACTAGTGGCCGGCACTGCTCGATCGAATTGCCTTGGGGTCAAAATCGGAGATGATGGTACAGAGGATGACGAAGGGTGTACCTATTTTGTGCACGTGCAGGTCTGGACCTCCATCGTGGCTAAAACATGTGCGATGGCTATGGTGGGCTGGACGGCTGGCTGTACCAGGGGCGGAGGCAGCTGACGGCACCAGCTGACGGCGGCGGCCCGCTCCTCTGACGGCTGGCTGTACCAGGGGCGGAGGCAGCTGACGGCACCAGCTGACGGCGGCTGCCCGCTCCTCTGACGGCTGGCTGTACCAGGGGCGGAGGCAGCTGACGGCACCAGCTGACGGCGGCGGCCCGCTCCTCTGACGGCTGGCTGTACCAGGGGCGGTGGCAGCTGACGGCACCAGCTGACGGCGGCGGCCCGCTCCTCTGACGGCTGGCTGTACCAGGGGCGGAGGCAGCTAACGGCACCAGCTGACGGCGGCTGCCCGCTCCTCTGACGTCAACCCATCGTTTGGACCCTTGATGGCGTAGGCTGAACCCCCTCGATGTCACCGACCCAATCGGCGCTAGGACACAGTGAAGCGCATGTGACCAGCTAAAATAGTGTGTATCACAAACTGTTTCACCAGTGGAGCCTGTTGAAGTATTGTTGCCGAAATTTACTTTTTGACACATGGCACGTGCTTCGTGCCACATGCCAACCCGCGTGATATAGCGCCAGAAAGCGCTCGTCGAGTTCTATCGGCAAACCAAATTTAGCCTGTCTATCTCAATAATCACAGGCAGTAGACGACGAAATGTCCAGGGGGTTTTACCCCCTGGTGGGTTCATTTTGCTCCCCTCGAGGTCGGCGACCCCAGTGGATAGCCGGGCGCGGTACCGCGCACGTGACCTGCGAGTATCAAGTCTGTGTCACCAACCGTCTGACCTGTGGAGCCCGGTATTTCATTTTACAAGCGTCCACTTTTTGGCTCATGCCACGAGCCATGTGCCACCGATTGATCTGCGACTGGCACTAACTTGTGTTCCCCGAATCGGCGCATCGAACGGTGCCACTGTCGTCGAACTCGGTCCAGCAGTTTGGGCTCCAGAGGCGAAAATGTTTGGAAACACACACACAGAAACACACACCAACAGGCCGGCCCAACTTTGGCCGAGCGATCTCCCAGAGGAAATCTTCGATGCCGAAGGCGTGCAACGCTAACACTGCCTTGAGCCGTCTCCGATCCGTCAAAAACATTCGGTCTAAAAAAAAAAAAATGTGTTTAAAACGTGCACGGGGTGCGCCCCTTGCTGTCCCATCTGCCACTACGGCTAAACCACGCCTACTAAAGCGCTCCAATTTGGCACCCTGGTTTGCCGCGTGTTTCCGGTCGCTCTCTCCCAGAACTGTCGAGGCCCTGCAGCGGACAACTATCCGGCGCCACTCCACTCTGCAGTGTTATCGATTTCAACTGCAGCTGGTAATGGCTGCAGTGTGACTCTCCACAATACCGAGAATGGCGCCATTATATGTCATGAGGCTGCTGACAGCGGGTGTTCGGCTGGTCATAACTGTGCTGTTGCATGATGGATATATGGCGGCTGAGCGACACAGACTCTTTCCAGACCGCTTCGTTCACATTGTTGTGGTTGTTGTGGTGGTTGTCAGATTGTTGCCTCGTTGAAACCATTTCGAGCTTTCACGATGCTGATTAGAACAGGTCAGTTGAGTGTTTTGTTCGTAGTTCCTCATGCCAGAGGATAATTTATTACATTTTCTGAGCAGCAGCAACTACACACTACTACCTACTACCTGCATGTGCATACCACTACCTGCCATGCAATCTAATACAACATATTGTCTATACATATATTGCAACTTCGCGACAGTGGCGTACCCAGGATTCACTCCAGGAGGAGGCAATTTTTGCTCAGGGGGGCATAAAGTACCACCACCAAAAAAACTCACCGGATTTTACCCACTATCTTCTTAAAAGGACATATTTCCACCATTTAAAGAAAAATCATTCATTTTTTCGACCAAAGGGGGCACGTACATACCTTCGGGGGGGGGGCAATTGTCCCCCCCTTGTGTACGCCTATGCTTCGCGCACAAAGAGCAGAAAACGCACTGTTCTCTCGCTCCCCCTACAATTATTACGACAAATTTAAAGCACTTTTTTGTTTATAAATTTCCATACGAAGAGCAATTATACTCCTTGCAACTATTTGTTCTCATTTTAATTTTAATCATACCTACTTGGTAACATAAAGCACCTGGGCTTTAAGTTTGGTTTATTATCGTAATAGCCCCGGTCCTATTGTCTCGTAGTTTCTGAAGTTTATATTCCTTCATTGCTGTGGTTTTCTTTATTTTCATAACATAACTCAATGGAAAAATATTGACAACACATTGATTTTCTTGCCTTCATTCTTTTGACCAAATATGAGGTAATTTATAGCCAAGACTTTTAGCATGAAAATGCCGCTCCCTGGGCCAACTTCCCTCTCCTCGCAACAATCCTATAGATCTGCCGCTGCAGCAGTAAGTGCACCTATGGAAGGGATGTATAAAGTGTACCTATGGAAACCATGGATAAAGTGTACCTATGGAAGGGATGTATAAAGTGTACCTATGGATACCATGGATAAAGTGTACCTATAGAAGGGATGTATAAAGTGTACCTATGGATACCATGGCTAAAGTGTACCTATGGAAGGGATGTATAAAGTGTACCTATGGATACCATGGATAAAGTGTGCCTATGGAAGGGATGTATAAAGTGTACCTATGGATACCATGGATAAAGTGTACCTATGGAAGGGATGTATAAAGTGTACCTATGGATACCATGGATAAAGTGTACCTATGGATACCATGTATAAAGTGTACCTATGGATACCATGGATAAAGTGTACCTATGGATGGGATGGATACAGTGTACCTATGGATACCATGGATAAAGTGTACCTATGGAAGGGATGTATAAAGTGTACCTATGGATACCATGGATAAAGTGTACCTATGGAAGGGATGTATAAAGTGTACCTATGGATACCGTGGATAAAGTGCACCTATGGAAGGGATGTATAAAGTGTACCTATGGATACCATGGATAAAGTGTACCTATGGATGGGATGGATACAGTGTACCTATGGAAGGGATGTATAAAGTGTACCTATGGATACCATGTATAAAGTGTACCTATGGATACCATGGATAAAGTGTACCTATGGATACCATGTATAAAGTGTACCTATGGATACCATGGATAAAGTGTACCTATGGAAGGGATGTATAAAGTGTACCTATGGATACCATGGATAAAGTGTACCTATGGATGGGACGTATTGTGGAAGTAATCAGCAGAGGCTGTCAGCGCGCATCGGGGTATTGACCGGATCTCTGCCGACTCGACCGTTCCGCTCCCGCCTCCACCGCTCCCGGCTCCCACCTCCACCGCTCCCGGCTCCCACTTCCACCACTACCGGCTCCCACCTCCACCGCTCCCGGCTCCCGCCTCCTCCCACCTCCACCGCTCCCGGCTCCCACCTCCACCGCTCCCGGCTCCCACCTCCACCACTCGCGGCTCCCGCCTCCACCGCTCCCGGCTCCCATCTCCTCCCACCTCCACCGCTCCCGGCTCCCACCTCCACCGCTCCCGGCTACCGCCTCCACCGCTCCCGGCTCCCACCTCCAACGCTCCCGTCTCCCACCTCCACAGCTCCCGGCTCCCACGTCCTCCCACCTCTACTGCTCCCGGCTTCCACCTCCACCGCTCCCGGCTCCCACCTCCACCCACCTCCACCGCTCCCGGCTCCCACCTCCTCCGCTCTCGCCCTCTGACGCCCTCCCGCTACCGCCCACCTCTCCCGCACCCATATCCATCGCTCCCCGTCCTGCCCCACCGCTTCCAACCACAGCCGCTCAGCCCCTCAGCCCCTCACCACTTCCGCCCTCAAGCCCCATCGCTCCCGCCCCCGTCCCCACCCGACCCACTCCCGCCCACCGCCCACCGCCCACCGCCCGCCGCCCACCGCCCACCGCCCACCGCCCACCGCCCACCGCCCACCTCCCACCGCCCACCGCCCACCGCCCACCGCCCACCGCCCACCGCCCACCGCCCACCGCCCACCACCCACCGCCCACCGCCCACCGCCCACCGCCCACCGCCCACCGCCCACCGACCACCGACCACCGACCACCGACTACCGCCCACCGCCCATCGCCCACCGCCCACCGCCCACCGTCCACCGCCCACCGCCCACCGCCCACCGCCCACCGCCCACCGCCCACCGCCCACCGCCCACCGCCCACCGCCCACCGCCCACCGCCCACCGACCACCGACCACCGACCGCCGACCACCGACCACCGACTACCGCCCACCGCCCATCGCCCACCGCCCACCGTCCACCGCCCACCGCCCACCGCCCACCGCCCACCGCCCACCGCCCACCGCCCACCGCCCACTGCCCACCGCCCACCGCCCACCGCCCACCGCCCACTGCACATCAGGCCGCGTCAGGCCGCGCCTCTGTCCACCGCCCACCGCCCACCGTCCACCGCCCACCGCCCACCACCCACCACCCACCACCCACCGCCCACCGCCCACCGCCCACCGCCCACCGCCCGCCGCCCACCGCCCACCGCCCACCGCCCACCGCCCACCGCCCACCGCCCACCGCCCACCGCCCACCGCCCACCGCCCACCGCCCACCGCCCACCGCCCACCGCCCACCGCCTATCGCCCACCGCCCACCGCCCACCGCCCACCGCCCACCGCCCACCGCCCACCGCCAACCGCCCACCGTCCACCGCCCACCGCCCACCGCCCACCGTCCACCGCCCGCCGGTCACCACCTGCACACCGTGCCCTCAGCAGCACCTCAGGCCGCGTCAGGCCGCGCCTCTAACGCCTGAGAGACAACCACGTCCATCACCGGCGCACTGAGAGCCTCCGGGCACCCCACAGAGAGCGGCAGACAGAGCCTCCGGGCACCCCACAGAGATCGGCAGACAGAGCCTCCGGGTACCCCACAGAGAGCGGCAGACAGAGCCTCCGGGCACCCCACAGATAGCGGCAGACAGCCTCCTGGCACCCCACAGAGAGCAGCAGACAGCCCGCAATCACAGGACAAATCAGCTCCGGATACAATACGGCTTAGATAAATTGATACAGGAACCACTTACACCAGGCAGCTAAAAATATTTGTACAATACTATATGGGTTTGGTCGTTCATTTATTTCTTTAAAGCGAGCACAAGCAATCATGTCATGAACAGATCTGTTCATGAACAAAGCACGTCATCAGAATACATCAGAATATACATCAGAGTACAGAATACATACAACGTAGAATGCCTGTACTTATATGTCCTACACGCTTACACGGCTTACAGCGGTGCATCCAACTGCTATCATTAGTCGCTTGATAAGCCCAATAAATCATCGGGAAACGTCCAGCATTACCCCGGATACACAGGACACATTCTATGTAGCAGTATAATACTGACTTTTCACTGAGCCGAACACGTATCTTCGCACACCTTCTCATGCTGTGGCGGAGTGCACTCACCCGGGGCCTGTTGGAAGAACATGGTGTACGATCCAGCGTTAACACACCAAATGCCCTCAAAGGACCGTATTGTATACAGCATCGTTGTGCGCTGCCAAGCTGTAGTGTAATTATTTATACACGGCTTTACTGTCAGACACAGTGTGTGCCTCCTCCACAGCTCCTCCTACGCAGAGTATTTTCGTCAAGCACCTTCCACGTGAGCGCTATACCGGACAACAGTTATTGAGATGCGTTCCTCCACAATCGATCCCGTCCGTCAAGGAAGTGCGTCTTAAAGGGAATACATAAGTGCGTCTTAAAGGGTCCACCATCTTGGGAAAAGTACGTGGAATGATGGAAAAAGTGTCCTGATTACGGTTCTGGCATTTGTTTTTGCGAAAAAAGTACCAATTTGTCATAATTTGCAAAATATTGATATTTATACGCGTGACGTCACAACAATCTTGCGTCACCAAAATGAGTTGTGACATACCAACAAAAGGCTATCCTTGAATAAGAATATGTAAACAACACTACTACAACAAAACGTAACAACCTCGTTCGCTGGGCAATTTGTGGTAATTTGAAGCACAAAATATTAATATTTTTACATGCGTGAAATGTGAATGTTTGCACTATGGCGTTGCATGAGTGGAGTTGGAGTGGCGTTCCGCGAACCTGAAGTCACACCCATAAATGTGCATGTGCATAAATATATGTGCTATACCCATAAATGTGTTTTTGTGTGTAAATAAATGTGTGGATGTGCTTCTACTGCAGCGCACATTAAAGCTACCAGTACGAATCACCCATCAAAGGATGCGGCTTTTCAAGACGAGTGTCGGAATTATCTTCAATTGGAAATCCAATAGAAATTGACAAAGTTATGGCCAATAATATTTCTAGTTCATCACGAACTTAGGGTAAGTCAGCATAATGCAAAAACAAACATTGACAAAATTTAATCAATATATTGCAGGTACCACGACCAGCTACCAATAAAAAAATGCGTATTTTCACGAAGCATCTTTTGGTAATTTCCAATTGGAAATCGGTTCAAAATCAGCCAAGTTATTTACTCAAAACCTGAAATCACGTGTATAACAGGGGCATAAATTCTGGATGTGCTTCTACTGCAGCGAACATTGCAGTTACAGGTACTAACCACCCATCAAAAGATGTGCCTTTTCAAGTTGAGTGTCGACATTATTTTCAATTGGAAATCCAATGGAAATTGACAAAGTTATGGCCAATAATATGTCCCGCTCATCACAAACTCAGCGTAGGTCGGTGTAATGAAAAAACAAACATTGGCAAAATTTAATCGATATATTGCAGGTACCGCGCCAGCCACCAATCAAAAGATGTGTATTTTCACGAAGCATCTTTGGGGAATTTTCAATTGGAAATCGGTTCACAATTGACGAAATTATTTACTTAAAACCTAGTCACATATTGTTGCAGATTTGTCGTGTTTGCCTTGAACCACAACAACGGCGATAGCGCAATCTAGACGAATCAGCTTCGTGAAACGGATTTTTAACCAATAGCTACGCCAGACGAGGAGCTAGCCTTCCTTGCAATTATGTTACCAAACACATGATAAGTTTCGGTGGCGGTAGGTTCAAATAGCGAAAACGAAATGCGGTAGAAATACTAATGACGTATGTGAAACGTCACGAGATTTGTCCCTTTAAAATAGCTCCCAATAGCTCCAACGGCTTTTGCGTTGAAACTCAGCAACTAGGCAAGAAGGTTTTAGAAGGAAAAATGTCTTATTTTGAGATTTCTCAGTACTGTCGACAATTTGGCTATCTCAGTTAAAAACTAATGTAAAGGTTCACTATTCTCTTTAACCTGCGCGCGACCGGGGTCTCAGCAGAACACCATTGACCGGGAGGGGAGGGGCAAATATTGCCCCCCCCTCGTTATCCCCGGAACCAATGGTCGCAGCGAGACGAACAACGCGGCATTCGAAAGCTCTCAATGAGACGCATCGAAAGCATAGTCAAAATTTCCAAATTTAGGTCACATATCAGGTCAAAGTCGGGTCAAAGGTCAAAATGGAGGCATTTGAGTTTATGGACCATACACAGCCTTCGCTTGCGACCATGATCACCCAATGTCCTCACAAAGGTATAATGCACATCCCCATGATCTAAAATAAGATTGTTGGCAAAGGTCAAGGTCAAGGTCAGGTCACAAAAGGTCACTATAAGCAGACAATTTCCGAAAGTCATGCAATACATATTGTATGGGCTATTTTACACGTAGCATTCGATAGTGATGGTCATTTTACCATCTGACCTAATTTAAGTGAAGTTAGTGTCAAGCTTAGGTCAAGTTCAGGTCACATATGGTCAAAATATGAAATTTATACATATAAATACAAAAGGCATGTTGCTAGACCAGTTTTGTCTCAGAAATACAGTGCTGGCATTTGTTTGTCTTTATCTGGTCAATAAAAAAGAAGAAAAAACGCAATTTCACAATATGACTTCATGAGTCACATATGGCCAAAATTTGAAATTGATAAATCTAAATATAAAAGGCAGGTTTCTAGACCAGTTTTTTCTCAGAAATACAATGCTGGCATTTATTTGTCTTTATCTGGTCAAAAAACGCAAAAAAACGCAATTTTACAATATGACGTCATGAGTTACTCATACTTAGGGAGCCATAAGCCAGTCAAAAAGGGTGATATTCATTTGAAATTTGATTTGTATATTGCTGAAACACCATTCTTTCACATATATTTTGTAGTTTTATATTTGTAGATAACAATATTCCCCCCCCCCAAAAAAAACGATTTTTCAACAAACAAAAATGGGGACAAAAATTAAAGATTTCAAAATTATGAGACCATAGTTTTATAGAACGTTCAATTTCGTATCTTTTCGTTCTTTTGTTTTTAGTTTATCTTAAAATGTCACTATTTTACAGCTGCTTAAAGTTTGGGTGATTTTATCGCTAATTTCACCTAAAGTGACGTCACAAAATGGTGTATATCTTGTTTTTAATCGACGAAATAGCTTTAATGTTTGCTGCGCCGATGTATAATTGATGTGGAAGAAGGTACTGCAAGTTTCAAGTTGATATCTTGACCGGTTTTTAAGTTATCGCGAATATTCGACAGGGGGGGGGGCAATATCCCCCCGGTCAAGCGCGGGTTAAAGCGCGAGCTTATCACCAAGTTAGCTGGTAAATCACCTCTTTTATAGTGATGTAGGAAGTTTTTATCTTTGCTATAAACACCATGCCTCATGCATTGCAAAGCTACTAGGTATCACGGCTCGTACCACACGACTATATACCCAGTCTGGTACCACAGAACTAAGTACTCCTGCTGGTACCTCAGGACTACGTACGTCAGCTGGTACCTCAGGACTAGGTACCCCAGCTGGTACCTCAGGACTAGGTACCCCAGCTGGTACCGCAGGATTAGGTACCCTAACTGGTACCACAGGACTAGATACATCAGCTGGTACCGCAGGACTAGGTACCCTAACTGGTACCACAGGACTAGATACATCGGTTGGTACCACAGGACTAGATACATCAGCTAGTACCGCAGGACTAGGTACCCTAACTGGTACCACAGGACTAGATACATCGGCTGGTACCGCAGGACTAGGTACACCAGCTGGTACCACAGGACTACGTACACCAGGTGGTACGACAGAACTAAGTACTCCTGCTGGTACCTCATAAATAAGTACTCCTGTTGGTACCACAGGACTAAGTACACCAGCTGGTACCTCAGGACTAGGTACTCCTGCTGGTACCTCAGGATTACGTACACCAGCTGATAACACAGGACTAGGTACTCCTGCTGGTACCTCAGGATTACGTACACCAGCTGGTACCTCAGAACCAAGTACTCCAGCTGGTACCACATGACTAGGTACCCCAGCTGGTACCACAGGACTACGTACACCAGCTGGTACCTCAGGACTAGGTACACCAGCTGGTACCACAGGACTACGTACACCAGGTGGTACCACAGAACTAAGTACTCCTGCTGGTACCTCATAAATAAGTACTCCTGTTGGTACCACAGGACTACGTACACCAGCTGGTACCTCAGGACTATGTACACCAGCTGGTACCACATAGCTAAGTACTCCTGCTGGTACCTCAGAACTAAGTACTCCTCCGGATACCTCATAACTAAGTACACCAGCTGATACTTCAGGACTAAGTACACCAGCTGGTACCTCAGGACTAGGTACTCCTGCTGGTACCTCAGGATTACGTACACCAGCTGATAGCACAGGACTAGGTACTCCTGCTGGTACCTCAGAACTAAGTACTCTTGCTGGTACCTCAGGACTACGTACACCAGCTGGTACCTCAGAACCAAGTACTCCAGCTGGTACCACATGACTAGGTACCCCAGCTGGTACCACAGGACTAGGTACCCTAACTGGTACCACAGGACTAGATACATCGGCTGGTACCGCAGGATTAGGTACCCTAACTGGTACCACAGGACTAGATACATCGGCTGGTACCGCAGGACTAGGTACCCTAACTGGTACCACAGGACTAGATACATCGGCTGGTACCGCAGGACTAGGTACCCTAACTGGTACCACAGGACTAGGTACCCCGGCTGGTACCAAGGACTAGGTACCCTAACTGGTACCACAGGACTAGATACATCGGCTGGTACCGCAGGATTAGGTACCCTAACTGGTACCACAGGACTAGATACATCGGCTGGTACCGCAGGACTAGGTACCCTAACTGGTACCACAGGACTAGATACATCGGCTGGTACCGCAGGACTAGGTACCCTAACTGGTACCACAGGACTAGATACATCGGCTGGTACCGCAGGACTAGGTACCCTAACTGGTACCACAGGACTAGATTCATCGGCTGGTACCGCAGGATTAGGTACCCTAACTGGTACCACAGGACTAGATACATCGGCTGGTACCACAGGACTAGATTCATCAGCTAGTACCGCAGGACTAGGTACCCTAACTGGTACCACAGGACTAGATTCATCGGCTGGTACCGCAGGATTAGGTACCCTAACTGGTACCACAGGACTAGATACATCGGCTGGTACCACATAACCCAGTACTCCTGCTGATATTGCATGACTATTGCTATGTACCCCTGCTCGTACCACAGGACTAGATACATCGGCTGGTACCACATAACACAGTACTCCTGCTGATATTGCATGACTATTGCTATGTACCCCTGCTCGTACCACAGGACTAGGTATCCAGTTTGCCGCCGGCTGTGTACCAGAGTTCGTCATGGGCTGGGCTGGCCCTATGGGCCATGGGCTGGACCTGGGCTGGGCCTGGGCTGGGCCTGGGCTGGGCCTCAACTTTAAGGAAATCACTGGGCTCTGGATGGGCCTGGGCCTGACGATTTTGAAGTAATGCGCGCGTCGCACAAGCTCAGGTCAGACCTCAAAAATATTGTAACCAGCAGTTCACTTACACAGCACCACACTGTTACTGTGGCTGTTGTTGTTTTTTTCTCAGCATAGTTGGTTAATTGTTTCACACTTATAGTATACAAGTAAATATGCTAGAATAATTATTGCAAATTTTGTGAAAATAATGATATGCTTAATCTGAACGGGCCGGACCGGGTCTGGGCCTCAATGATTAATTTGACCGGCCTGGTCCGGGCCTGGGCTTGGTGTTCATGGGCTTGTGCCGGGCCGGGCTGGGGGTTGGTGGTTCCGTGACGATCACTGCTATGTACCTCTGTGTACCTCTGACCACAGTCCTGTGTGCTGCGTGTCGGCGCGCGCAGTGGCCGGGCGCTGGGCTGAGCGGCCCGCCAGCGGCGGCCGAGGAAGCAGCCGGGCCCGGCCAGTGGCGTGTGCGGTGGCGCGGCGGCGGCGTGTGCCCGGGTGTGCGCCACTCTCAGGATGGTCTCGGTGGTCGGACTGACGCTGGTGTTGACCGCTGTCACCAGCCCAGCGCTGCCACAGAGGTGGGTCCGTGCCCCCGCAGACCGCTGACTACTCCGCTCTGACCGCTGCACTGACCGCTCCCCGGCGCACGATGCATGCATACATATTACACATACACGTACCCACACATATACACATATACATATTACACATACACGTACCCACACATATACACAAATACATATTACACATACACGTACCCACACATATTACACATACATATTACACATACACGTACCCACACATATTACACATACACGTGCCCACACATACACACACATACATATTACACATACACGTACCCACACATATACACAAATACATATTACACATACACGTACCCACACATATTACACATACATATTACACATACACGTACCCACACATATACACAAATACATATTACACATACACGTACCCACACATATTACACATACATATTACACATACACGTACCCACACATATACACAAATACATATTACACATACACGTACCCACACATATACACAAATACATATTACACATACACGTACCCACACATATACACAAATACATATTACACATACACGTACCCACACATATACACACATACATATTACACATACACGTGCCCACACATACACACATACATATTACACATACACGTACCCACACATATACACAAATACATATTACACATACACGTACCCACACATATACACAAATACATATTACACATACACGTACCCACACATATACACAAATACATATTACACATACACGTACCCACACATATACACACATACATATTACACATACACGTGCCCACACATACACACATACATATTACACATACACGTACCCACACATATTACACATACATATTACACATACACGTACCCGCACATATACACACATACATATTACACATACACGTACCCACACATATACACACATGCATATTACACATACACGTACCCACACATATACACAAATACATATTACACATACACGTACCCACACATATTACACATACACGTACCCACACATATACACAAATACATATTACACATACACGTACCCACACATATACACAAATACATATTACACATACACGTACCCACACATATTACACATACACGTACCCACACATATACACAAATACATATTACACATACACGTACCCACACATATACACAAATACATATTACACATACACGTACCCACACATACACACACATGCATATTACACATACACGTACCCACACATATACACACATACATATTACACATACACGTACCCACACATATACACACATACATATTACACATACACGTACCCACACATATACACACATACATATTACACATACACGTGCCCACACATATACACACATACATATTACACATACACGTACCCACACATATACACAAATACATATTACACATACACGTACCCACACATATTACACATACACGTACCCACACATATACACAAATACATATTACACATACACGTACCACACATATACACACATACATATTACACATACACGTGCCCACACATACACACACATACATATTACACATACACGTACCCACACATATACACACATACATATTACACATACACGTACCCACACATATACACACATACATATTACACATACACGTGCCCACACATATACACACATACATATTACACATACACGTACCCACACATATACACATATACATATTACACATACACTACCCACACATATACACACATACATATTACACATACACGTACCCACACATATTACACATACACGTACCCACACATATACACAAATACATATTACACATACACGTACCCGCACATATTACACATACACGTACCCACACATATACACACATACATATTACACATACACGTACCACACATATTACACATACACGTACCCACACATATACACAAATACATATTACACATACACGTACCCACACATATTACACATACACGTACCCACACATATACACACATACATATTACACATACACGTACCCACACATATACACACATACATATTACACATACACGTGCCCACACATATACACACATACATATTACACATACACGTACCCACACATATACACATATACATATTACACATACACTACCCACACATATACACACATACATATTACACATACACGTACCCACACATATTACACATACACGTACCCACACATATACACAAATACATATTACACATACACGTACCCGCACATATTACACATACACGTACCCACACATATACACACATACATATTACACATACACGTACCACACATATTACACATACACGTACCCACACATATACACAAATACATATTACACATACACGTACCCACACATATTACACATACACGTACCCACACATATACACACATACATATTACACATACACGTACCCACACATATACACAAATACATATTACACATACACGTACCCACACATATACACACATGCACGTACCCACACATATACACACATACATATTACACATACACGTACCCACACATATTACACATACACGTACCCACACATATTACACATACATATTACACATACACGTACCCACACATATACACAAATACATATTACACATACACGTACCCGCACATATACACACATACATATTACACATACACGTGCCCACACATACACACACATGCATATTACACATACACGTACCACACATATACACACATACATATTACACATACACTACCCACACATATACACACATACATATTACACATACACGTACCCACACATATTACACATACACGTACCCACACATATACACAAATACATATTACACATACACGTACCACACATATACACACATACATATTACACATACACTACCCACACATATACACACATACATATTACACATACACGTACCCACACATATTACACATACACGTACCCACACATATACACAAATACATATTACACATACACGTACCCACACATATTACACATACACGTACCCACACATATACACACATACATATTACACATACACGTACCCGCACATATACACACATGCATATTACACATACACGTACCCACACATATACACACATACATATTACACATACACGTACCCACACATATACACAACTACATATTACACATACACGTACCACACATATACACACATACATATTACACATACACGTGCCCACACATACACACACATACATATTACACATACACGTACCCACACATATACACACATACATATTACACATACACGTACCCACACATACATATTACACATACACGTGCCCACACATATACACACATACATATTACACATACACGTACCCACACATATACACATATACATATTACACATACACTACCCACACATATACACACATACATATTACACATACACGTACCCACACATATTACACATACACGTACCCACACATATACACAAATACATATTACACATACACGTACCCGCACATATTACACATACACGTACCCACACATATACACACATACATATTACACATACACGTACCCACACATATTACACATACACGTACCCACACATATACACAAGTACATATTACACATACACGTACCCGCACATATACACACATACACGTACCCACACATATACACACATACATATTACACATACACGTACCCACACATATACACAAATACATATTACACATACACGTACCCACACATATACACACATGCACGTACCCACACATATACACACATACATATTACACATACACGTACCCACACATATTACACATACACGTACCCACACATATTACACATACATATTACACATACACGTACCCACACATATACACACATACATATTACACATACACGTACCCACACATATTACACATACATATTACACATACACGTACCCACACATATACACAAATACATATTACACATACACGTACCCGCACATATACACACATACATATTACACATACACGTGCCCACACATACACACACATGCATATTACACATACACGTACCACACATATACACACATACATATTACACATACACTACCCACACATATACACACATACATATTACACATACACGTACCCACACATATTACACATACACGTACCCACACATATACACAAATACATATTACACATACACGTACCACACATATACACACATACATATTACACATACACTACCCACACATATACACACATACATATTACACATACACGTACCCACACATATTACACATACACGTACCCACACATATACACAAATACATATTACACATACACGTACCCGCACATATACACACATGCATATTACACATACACGTACCCACACATATACACACATACATATTACACATACACGTACCCACACATATACACAAATACATATTACACATACACATACACACACATAGACCTACACACACATGCACACACGCATACACATGCACACACGCGCACACATATATACACACACACACACACACACACACACACACACACACAGACACACACAGACACACACAGGCATAGGCACAGGCACATACACAGGCACAGACACACACCCAGACACAGACACAGACACAAACACAGACACAGACACAAACACAAACACAGACACAGACACATACACAGACACAAACACAAACACAGACACAGACACAGACACAGACACAGACACAGACACAGACACAGACACAGGCACAGACACAGACACAAACACAGACACAGACACAGACACAGACACAGACACAGACACAGACACAGACACAGACACAGACACAGACACAGACACAGACACAGACACAGACATAGACACAGACACAGACACAGACACAGACACAGATACAGATACAGACAAAGACAAACACACACACACACACACACACACACACACACACACACACACACACACACACACACACACACACACACACACACACACACACATCACACACACACACACACACACACACACACACACACACACACACACACACACACACACACACACACACACACACACACACACACACACACACACACACACACACACACACACACACACACACACACACACACACACACACACACACACACACACACACACACACACACACACACACACACACATACACACACACACACACACACACAACCAAGATCCCCATTTGCGAGTCCCCAGTGGTGGCTCACGGATCGGCTGCTGACTGCTGGCAGGGCAGGGTCCCAGGGACCTGAGGCCATTCTTACAACAACAAAAAATCGAGCCGTGGCTCATTTTTTGTTGTTGTTGTAAGAATGGCCTCAGGACTGGAAATGTGTTATGTTTGGGCAGTGTGTAAAATATCTGCATATTATTTGGCTTTACTGCTACATTTATGAGGCGCTGTTTCGACGCTTAACATCTCCCGCACAGAATCCTGAGGCCATTCTTTAAAAAAATCGAACCAAGGCTCGATTTTTTTTAAAATAAGAGTGGCCTCTGGTCCCGGGGGAACGTCTCGGTCGCAGCAGTGGTATTGGTGCCGACCAAATTACACTGTGTCAATGCAGTGGTATTGGTGCCGACCAAATTACACTGCGTCAATGCCGTGGTATTGGTGCCGACCAAATTACACCGTGTCAATGCAGTGGTATTGGTGCCGACCAAATTACACCGTGTCAATGCAGTGGTATTGGTGCCGACCAAATTACACTGCGTCAATGCAGTGGTATTGGTGCCGACCAAATTACACTGCGTCGCAGCAGTGGTATTGGTGCCGACCAAATTACACTGTGTCAATGCAGTGGTATTGGTGCCGACCAAATTACACTGCGTCAATGCAGTGGTATTGGTGCCGACCAAATTACACTGCGTCGCAGCAGTGGTGCCGACCAAATTACACTGTGTCAATGCAGTGGTATTGGTGCCGACCAAATTACACTGTGTCAATGCAGTGGTATTGGTGCCGACCAAATTACACTGCGTCAATGCAGTGGTATTGGTGCCGACCAAATTACACTGCGTCAATGCAGTGGTATTGGTGCCGACCAAATTACACTGTGTCAATGCAGTGGTATTGGTGCCGACCAAATTACACTGCGTCAATGCCGTGCGCTACCCAGCTGAGATGCGCTGTCAGTCAGTTCGCGGAAATGTTGATAATGTTTCGGAATATATCCGCCAGTAAAGAAGTGAAGTCGGACCAGAATATGAGACACTAAAAAACGATTTAGCCTCACCTTTTGCACTGTAATAAGTTTGCTAAATGGCTGCCATGTGGACGCCAGCCCTTATGGCTTATGGACGTAAGCCCTTATGACGCCAGCCCTTATGGCTAAGCCCACAACTCTACAGTTAAGCACCGCTATTTAAATGGAAATGGGAATGCATTATAAGCATATTGTTGACTAGAAAGCAGATGTATATTGTTTTCTAACCACAAAATACCAGAAATATGTCGCCTATATAATAGTCCATATTTATATGAAATGCTAGTTGCAATGCGCTGTACAAAGTGACTCACTTGATACATTCCGTGTATTTACATTAATTATATTTTCCGGTGAATTCAGAGATTGCACTGTAGAGCCTCGGCGATATTCATCCAAGCAATCTCACCCACAAAAGGACGGGAGACAAAGGGGAGGTAAGACAACGGATCAAACAAGTTACGATGAGTGAGACACGATAATCATCATCAGAACACATTCACGTGCATGTGGCAGATAATATAAATCAGAGGCATTCTCGCGCATTTTCTTGTGCGTGGGAATCGTACACAAGTATTGGCAGCACAATTCTACCTATGTATATAACACTTCAAAACAATGCATATGTTCTTGAATTCAAAACTCAGAACTCAAAACTCATATGCAGAGAAAATAATCGTATTACATGAACTGTTCTCTAAATGTTATAAATTTGCATACATCCACCTACCTTGCGAGGGAGTCAAAAATGAACCATGCAGCGTGCTAAAATACGCTCGTATGTTAAATGCCTTCAATATGCTTGAGACAGAAGCGAGTTTTTTTAATGAACCATACGTCACATCTTCGAAACATATTAACTGCTGAGGTCTGCGGTACAACACTTATTAGGCGTCGCGTTCGAAGGGAAACGATTAGCTGAAAAGGAAATTGTTGAGCTATGCGGCACAGCATGCATTAGGCGTCCACCTTGAGAGACATCTATGGGCTGAAACAATAACTACTTTGCCGTATGGGATGACATTCATCAGTCGCCATCTTTGTAAGCTTCTATGAGCTGGAATAAGAAGCGCATTGTGCAATAAACGCAGCTGTTGAAAGACAGCGTGTACCAGAGTGTTTTCCCGAAGTATACCGACAAAACTGGCAATCCGTGCTGGCGTGATGCGATCGCTTAATATTCCGATCATGAGGCGAGTTGTAGTTATTAGCTGAGGGTTGATAGCATCCACTGACGACACTGATCGGTGATGACTTCATCGTAAATACCATCAGAAGCCTCACCGGAATATTTCAAGACATTAAAGTGCACTTTAAGACACACAATTTGGCACGTATGGCGACCAGATCCTTTTTATCTTCCCGACGGCCGGTCCTCCATCCACAGTCGGGCCCATTTTTTGGCAGTCGGCCATCAGGCATGTGGCGGCCGAAAATGCGCCTTCCCCGGGAGTGGTGGCCGTCGTCATGGCTTGGGCTTTCCCGCGGCTTTGCTCTGCCGGAAGTGGCACTCCATGAAGTCAATGAACATTTGCCCGGTCGGCGTTTCACTTCGTCGTGGTTTATTACCGAGCGGGCGCGAAACGCCCGCGAGGTTTCTCGCCGTGTAGACAGATCTTAAACTTGACCCGACCCGATCCGACCGTTACGCTTTTCAGAAGCGTATTACTCCACAACCATTCAACCGATCATGTTCGCGTTTTTACCATTGGATAGGTCCATCAAATCAATTTTGTTTTGGATATGGTGCGTTCTGATAGAGGTAGTATACCAGCGCATGGCACGCGCAAACGTGGGGCATGTCAAAACATATATTTTTTCTCAAACTTGTTTTCGGAAGCTTATTGCTCCGTAACCAGTAACCATTCAACCGATCATGTTCGAGTTTTTACCATTGCATAGCACCACTGAATTAATTTTGTTATTAGTATAGTGCGTCATGACAGGGGTGGTATAAGAGCGTGAGGAAAGCGCAAAAGTGGGGCATGTCAAGCTATCGATTTGTGAGAAAGTGTCACGCCTTTCATAACCTTAACACGCGCCCTGGAGGGCCTCTGATAATTACACGCCCTGGAGGGGGGGGGGGCGGATTTCGCCCCCCCCCCCTATGATCTCGAAAACAACGCAACGTAGCGACAAGCGGGAAACGACGTTAGATAGCTCGAGACAAGCTCTTTCGAAAGTATTTCGTTAATTTTTTTTTCAGGTCAATATTGAGGTCACCAGAGGTCATCAAGAGTCAGATTTTCAAGTTTTCAAGACTTCGGTTCGAACACCCCCAAATATCTCGGGAACTATGATAGTTAGCAGCAAACGGAAAAAGCAATCGAAAGTCATTGAAAAATGCAATCGACATATCAAGTCCTCAGATTTGAGCTCAGGTCAATAGTTTAGGCTCCAGAGGTCATCGAATGTCAAAAAGGTGATTTTGTTTTCAAAACTGTTTTCCCCAAATTACCTTTTACCTAATAAAGATAAAGCTATAATGTTTACGCCATCGCGTGTGTCTTGTCAAGGCGCTTCGAATAATTTTCATGGTGACCGGGTTAGGTCAACTGAGAAATTTGACCTCAGGTCAAGGTCAAGTGGTGACCCAAGTTGGTCATGTTGCATATTGGGAGACGTGTCTCGACGAGACAAACATATTGGTACCGTTTTCTCTTCTCTATCTGCATTATGTCGATAGTTATTGATAAAACCGTGTTGGCGGTCACAAAATTGACCTGACCTTAGGTCACCGATATTAGAAATCCGAGATGAAAAAATTGTTGGTATCTATGACCCTATGAAGTCCTGCAAGATTGAAACCGATCTACCTAAAACTGTGGCTGTGGTACTACTGCAAACGTTTTGGAGTTGAGTTCATCACGTGACCTGGTATGGTGACCTGACCTGAGATGACCTGAAGCCAAATTTTTTACATAATGCGGGAAGTTCATTTCTAAACAGGTATACAAAAAACGGCGGCGCTGCGCGCCGCCGTTTTTGCGCTATCCTCGAAAAACCGGAGGGGTGGGCGGATTTCGCCCCCCCTCCAGGGCGCGTGTTAATACTCCGCAACCATTCACCCGATCATGCTCCGGTTTTTACCATTGGATAGGTTTATCAAATCAACTTTGTTTTTGGTATAGTCCGTGCTGATAGGGGTGGTATCACAGCGCGTGGCACGCGCAAAAGTGGGGCATGTCAAATCACCGATTTTAGAGGAAAATCCCGATTATAGCGACATTTGGTGTGCTGCTTCCGACTGACATCCTAGCAATATTCCACATGATACATCGGAAGTTGCATGGCACGTGCGGACCCCTATTTTATATCTCCGAAACTACTGGGCCTATTGAGCTGAAATCTTGCATGCAGATTAGGACATGAATGATAGTTGCTTTACACGTGCCCGGACATACGCCAATAAGCACGTGGTCACGTGCGCCACCGTATTTCAGAGCTCGGAAACTACTGGACCTATCGAAATACAAATGTGCATACAGGCTAAGGAAGAGCTGTTAGGAGGTATGCATTTGGCGGAACTTGGGTAACTATGAACGTGCGCACGTGCGGACTACTATTTTATATCTCTGAAACTACCTGCCCGATTCAGTTGAACGTTCCCATGCAGGGGCGGAGTTTCCCATACACTTGGTGGGGCGGGCGCCCCACCAACATTGGTTTTTGCCCCACCAACATTGATTTTTGCCCCACCAACTTTAAAAGAAACTAGAGCTGGTCAATATACTTCATCATCATCATCAGTATGTTTATTAAACATAAATGAAGTAGTATGTGAACATAAAGCAGAAGGGTACACAAGCAAAAGCTTAAATCAAAGCACCCTGTCTGACAGAAACAAACGTTAAACTGCGACCGCCGCCACGGTACAGCCCGCCCAGGTTCGTCTACTTGGCCAGCCCCAGTGCGCCCCGCCTGCGAATTCACGTCCGCTTGAGGCTACAAAGAGGTTATCGGCTTGCGATTTTAGCAAAGGTCAATACATCGGTTAGAAGCACGCAATACATTTTGGAATTGGAGGGCCACCTCCCGACCACCATCGTTGTTGAGATCTGCGCTGTATAATAATATTTGTAGTTGATCTGAGGGTAGTTTATTTCTTAAGTCAAAGTTTAAGGATTGATAAATATTTTTGAACAGTAAGCTTCTTTGTTCTGTAAATTTTAGGCATGAAAGAACGTAATGACTAGTATTTTCTGTATGATGTCCACACTGGCACGCAGGCGAAGGAGATTTTTGAATGCGAAATAAGTTATAATTTAGGTGGGACATATTCATTCTAAGTCTTGCATGCAAAATATTTCCCCTTTTTGGTCCCACTGAATAGTAATGGGGTGGGTCGGGCACGCCCAGCTGCTCGCAAAGCTGTTCTTTTAAGTTCAAGTGTGTGAGTTGTCTTGTAGTGTTATGTAGTTCATTCGGCTTTGCTTGCCTGTTGTTGGGAAAAAAATGACTTGTGGTATGATGATGTGTGGCTGGTTGCTGTTGTGTGCGTGCTGGCGTTTCTGAGTTCTCTGTTGGTGTCTTGGGCGCGCGTGTTTGGTAGTATGTCTCTGATATATTGTGGTGAATGTTGTCCTGGATTGTTCAGTTTATGGTACAATATTAATATGTGTATGCGTCGTCTCGTTGTCAGTCTGTCCCATCCTACTTCTGCCAGCAGTTTGTCAGTATGTGTTCTATAGAGTCCTCCAGTGTCAAGTCTCGCAGCTCTGTTTTGTAGTGTTTCTAGCCTAGTTACGTCTTGTATTGTGATAAGTCCGTCGTAGATGGCGTCGCAGTAGTCAAAATGAGGTCTGATGTAAACTTTGTAGATTTGGTCAAGAATGGGCCTTGGTAAGTGTTTCGCTATTGGGTACAGAGGACTGAGTGCTTTGTTTACTTTGTGGCATGTCGTGTTGATGTGTTGGTGAAATCGGAGGTCAGTGGATAATGTCATGCCGAGGTGTGTATGACTGTTATGTACTGGCATAAGGTCTCCTCCGAATCTAAGTGTAGGTGTCTGGTATGAGCGCTTGTGTGAGAATATCATGCCGAGGTGTGTATGACTGTTATGTACTGGTATAAGGTCTCCTCCGAATCTAAGTGTAGGTGTCTGGTATGAGCGCTTGTGTGAGAATGTCATGCCGAGGTGTGTATGACTGTTATGTACTGGCATAAGGTCTCCTCCGAATCTAAGTGTAGGTGTCTGGTATGAGCGTTTGTGTGAGAATGTCATGCCGAGGTGTGTATGACTGTTATGTACTGGTATAAGGTCTCCTCCGAATCTAAGTGTAGGTGTCTGGTATGAGCGTTTGTGTGAGAATGTCATGCCGAGGTGTGTATGACTGTTATGTACTGGCATAAGGTCTCCTCCGAATCTAAGTGTAGGTGTCTGGTATGAGCGTTTGTGTGAGAATGTCATGCCGAGGTGTGTATGACTGTTATGTACTGGTATAAGGTCTCCTCCGAATCTAAGTGTAGGTGTCTGGTATGAGCGCTTGTGTGAGAATGTCATGCCGAGGTGTGTATGACTGTTATGTACTGGCATAAGGTCTCCTCCGAATCTAAGTGTAGGTGTCTGGTATGAGCGTTTGTGTGAGAATGTCATGCCGAGGTGTGTATGACTGTTATGTACTGGTATAAGGTCTCCTCCGAATCTAAGTGTAGGTGTCTGGTATGAGCGCTTGTGTGAGAATGTCATGCCGAGGTGTGCATGACTGTTATGTACTGGTATAAGGTCTCCTCCGAATCTAAGTGTAGGTGTCTGGTATGAGCGTTTGTGTGAGAATGTCATGCCGAGGTGTGTATGACTGTTATGTACTGGTATAAGGTCTCCTCCGAATCTAAGTGTAGGTGTCTGGTATGAGCGTTTGTGTGAGAATGTCATGCCGAGGTGTGTATGACTGTTATGTACTGGTATAAGGTCTCCTCCGAATCTAAGTGTGGGTGTCTGGTAGGAGCGTTTGTGTGAGAATGTCATGCCGAGGTGTGTATGGCTGTTATGTACTGGTATAAGGTCTCCTCCGAATCTAAGTGTAGGTGTCTGGTATGAGCGTTTGTGTGAGAATGTCATGCCGAGGTGTGTATGACTATTATGTACTGGTATAAGGTCTCCTCCGAATCTAAGTGTAGGTGTCTGGTATGAGCGTTTGTGTGAGAATGTCATGCCGAGGTGTGTATGACTGTTATGTACTGGTATAAGGTCTCCTCCGAATCTAAGTGTAGGTGCCTTGTATGAGCGTTTGTGTGAGAATGTCATGCCGAGGTGTGTATGACTGTTATGTACTGGTATAAGGTCTCCTCCGAATCTAAGTGTAGGTGTCTGGTATGAGCGTTTGTGTGAGAATGTCATGCCGAGGTGTGTATGACTGTTATGTACTGGTATAAGGTCTCCTCCGAATCTAAGTGTAGGTGTCTGGTATGAGCGTTTGTGTGAGAATGTCTGTTGGATTGTTTTTGTGGTGTTGAACGTGATAGCCCATTCTTGACCGTACCTGTATATTTCGTCAAGGTCGCGTTGCAAAGTCTGTTGTGTCACGTGTAAGTCACTTGTTGTGTGTGAGGCATAGAGAGAGGTGTCGTCAGCAAAGAAAAGAATGTCGTTCTGCGTCCGATTAGCGGGTCCGTTGAGATAGATGAGTGCTAATAATGGTCCAAGTACGGAGCCCTGTGGGCATCCTGCGTTAATGGTTTGAGTCGCCGAAAAAGTGTCTCGTACTTGTACTCGCTGTCGTCTGTCTTGTAAGTATGATGAGAGCCAGTCGTAGAGTCGTCCTGTGATTCCAAACTCATTTTTGCATTTGTCCAGGAGTTCTTTATGCCATATCTTGTCGAAGTACTTCGAAATGTCGAGATATATAGCTGTAAAGTCACGTCCTGAGTCGAGTGATTTGTATAAGTTGTGTGTCAAGTATAAAAGTTGCTGATGAGTACCGTGACTCTGCCGATACCCACTTTGTTTGTCAGTTAGGAGAGAGTGTTCAGCGAAATGATTATAAATATTCTTGTACACAATTTTTTCGAAAACGTTTGAAAGGGCCGAAAGTATGCTGATTGGTCGATAGCATGAATGGTCGGATAGTGAACCTTTCTTTTTGAATATCGGTTTGACGTTTGCTTCTTAGAACTTAGCTGGGAATTTTCCTAATGATAGAGACTTAATTAATAAACTAAAAAACATGACCTTTTCCTCGAAAATGTGAAAATCCAATGTTATCCAAATGTTATTATTATGTTGTAATATTTCGGCCACAGGCCTTTATCAAACAGTCAAGGCTAAAGGCCTGTGGCCGAAATATTACAACATAATAATAACATTTGGATAACATTGGATTTTCACATTTTCGAGGAAAAGGTCATGTTTTTTAGTTTATTAATTATATCAAATATGTTCCTCGCACAAGCACTAAACTCTATGATAGAGACTTGTTAAACAACTGCGCTAGTGGTTTTGAGATCAAAAGAGCAATACATTTCAGCAATTTTAAAGGTAGTCCATCAGTGCCAGTCGATTTGTTTGAGTCAAGGGAGTTAAGAATTCGAAGAACCTCACTTTCGGAAGTGGAAATATTGTCTAGAGTGGGTACCGGCAGTCCGGCTGAGGTGTACGGTGGTGGTTCGTGGTTGTCTGGAATGTTGAGAGCGGATTGTGCAGCGAAATGATTATTTAATAGTGTTGCTTTTTCTTTGTCGTTATTGATGATATCGTTTTTTGTCAGCATGAAGGGGAGGAATGGTGTCGTCTCGTGTCCGTCCTAAAATCGTGCGTAATGTGTGGTGATATTTATAGGGCTGGTGTTTGTGAGACAATAGTTGTTTAACTTGGTTTTGAAAATACTCGTCTTTGAGCCGTCTATTTAAAGCTGTTACCTGATTTCTTTGATACCTCCATCTTTCCCAATTGAATTCGATCCGGGTTTGTTTTGCGATTTTGAATAACCTGTCTCACTTCCTAATATTTCGCTTTAGCTCTGAAGTTATCCATGGTTTGTGTTTAGTTTGATTGGTTTTGCGTCGAATAGGAATTGCGGCGGCGGCGGCGTTGTGTATTGCAGATATGAAGAAGTCGGTTGCCGTGTCTAAATCATGATTTAATAAATGTGTCCAATCAGTGTTAAGTAAAAGAGTTGTAAGAAGAGGAGCGTTTAGCCTTGAATAATCCCAGATGTATGTATGGGTCCGTTCTGTGTTTTCCGGAGGCGGTGTTACATCAACTGTGGCATAAATTGGGAAGTGGTCAAGATTTGAAAACGGCGAAAAAGTGCCACTATCAATGATGGTGTGACTGTTGCTTGTAAAGATGAGATCGCGCAAATTTTCACAGTTGTTGGTGATTCTGGTTGGTTGTTTTATTAGCTGTTGTAAATATAACGTTTCTGTAGTGTCTTTTAGCTTGTGGTCGAAAGTTGTGACGCCGTTGAGTTGATATATTTGATGATCCAGGTATATATTTCCAGCATTAAGATCCCCTAATATTAGTGTGACTGCTGGGTTGTGGATGGTATTCGACATACTGATTCTGTTAGGCTATCAGTTAAATTTTCAAATTTTCCGTCGTAAAGATAGGTGGTAAATAATCGCAACATACTACTAATGTAAAACTTCGAGTTTTGATTTTGACCCATATCCACTCCTCATCACCTATTTCTAACTCAGGTAGTCTTTGGAAAGGTAGTGATGTGTGTATGTAAACTGCTACGCCGCCGCCATGTCTGTTTCTATGTCGAGTCAGGGGTGTATGGAAACCTTCCAATTGGTATAAACTGCTGCCTGTCGTGTCATTGAATTTAGTCTCAGAGAGTGCCAGAATTTGTATGTCATTTGTTTCGACAAATTGCTGAAGCTCGTCAATTTTGTTTCCGGCGGTAATACTATTGATGTTAATGTGTGCAATTATTATATTTTGTTGTGAATGTGTTTGTAGTGGCCCTGGATTTGTTTCAATGCCGCTGATGATGAGCAATGTGTGTATGTCTACGAACGTCCCAAGTCTAGTCCAAAGTCCGTTTGAAATAGTACGCTGAGTGTGATGTAGGTTGCGTTGTGCGTGGCGTGGCTGAGTGTTCGGTGGTGGGTAGTGTGGGACTAGGTTATGCCCGCGAGCAGCTGGGAGAGCCCGATACCTTCCTGTTTGAGCATCTCTGTCTGGTGATGGCGCTCCAGATGGCGCTAGGGTTCTCCCAGACAACGGTGGCGGTCGGCGAACGGCCCACAATTATTCCGATGACTGGATGTCTATGTGAACGGACTTCCCCAGAGAGGCGCCGGTGACTGGAGGCACCGAGTGAGGGTTTTGCGGCGGCGGCGAGTGGCACTGAAATAAATAAACAAAGCAATAACCCATGAGACAAAAGAAATCGGAACTGAACATTAGCGGAGCCAATCATATAAACTGACTGAACAACAATGACAAGAATAGTGCACAATCAGATTGACGAAAAATAAGTATACCGTTACACTGAAAGTAAGACAGAGCTAAATGATAATGACAACAATGAGAGAAACAAATTAGCATATAACGTGAACATAAGCAATGTACAGATGTGTAGAATGCAATGCAAAGTGACTAATTGGATGTGACTAATGTGACTAATTGGATGCTGAATTGACAAATAGTGTAGCTTGACGATACACTTACAATCATATACAGAGTGCAATTTACCAAAACAAATACACTCGCACTCAAACACACGCACATACACATTACCCTCCCTGGTATGACGGTCGAGGAACGGTACCGCCCGCCATGCTGTGGTCCGGTGCGCGCGCACCCAGCCGGCTGGCGGCGGGCGGGGCGCGGCAGACCGCTGTCAACGGACGACCTGTCACCGGTAGAGGCGGCGCCAGGCGAGCAGAAGCGGCGCCAGCGAGCCGGGGACACCGAACTGGTCACCAGCAGAGGAAGCGTTTCTGAACTGGTACTGATGAGCACAGTGTAGCGGGGGCTCCGGAATCCATGTCTCGCAGCGCCAGGCGCCCACCAGTCGACCGGCGCCCCCCCCCCCCCGGAACGGGCCCGCATGCGCGTTCCTGGAACGCCAGGTCGGCCGGGAGCAGGCTGGGGTCGCGCAGGCGGACTTGCACAAGGAAAATCAACTACTTACTTCTGACATCTTTAAAATATGAAACTCATCAATATGAGGAAGAGCTGCTATTGCTATGTATTTAACATTTATAAAATAATAAAAATTAGGGGATGACTTATAATGTAATGCATGTATAATATGCATATATGTATGTATATGTAATAATGTAATACATGTAACATAAGCACAATATGGTACCAGCATCTTACACAGTGACCTAGCCAAGGGGGCGAAGAGGGAGATCCAAAATCCTGGCTACGTGCCTGAACTTACACATTTTTATCAGAAATTATATCATGCAACTACAGCAGCTTTACATTTATATAAGTAAATTGCATCAAATATGGCAAAACTTATGGAGTCAAACATAAATGGCCTCACCAAACTTTGGTTATCACCACCACACCTTTCCATAAACGTGAGAATGTCAAAAAAGAGAACAAGGTGTCAATGAGTTTCAGAAGGCAGAAATCCTTTTCATCACAACTTGTCAGCAAAAGTTTCATTGCGCCGATTTGGTCACAACCTAAAATAACCAAGAGCTATACATTTCACGAATGTAAGACAATATTTATTTTTTAAAGAATCAAGCAATGGTGAATGCCAGCATTTTTATTGTAATTTTGCATTTTCTTTTCATTGCTAAAATCACAGTTTTCAAGGCAATGCTATTTAGAAAATCATATTCACATTTGTTTTAACTGTGACAAATCCTGCGTAAATCCTGCGAAATGTTTTGTAAAATGGTTTGTACTGGGCGCCTGGCCCGTATGCATAGTAAAGTAATCTTGGTATGCACAATGCACATATATCTATGGCCGCGTGTGTATTGGTATACTGTATGGTAAGGTTCAGTGGTTTTCTGTCCCTTTCTTGTCTTGGTAATGTTTGGTGGAGTGAAAGGCATTGTGGTTTCAATTAACTTGAAAATGATATTTGTTGGCTGTATGAACTGCCCTCTGCTATTCCTTCCTGATATTATGGAGTGTAAAAATGGATAGTGTACAGAAATGGTTTAATTTATAAGTTGATTGTAGCCCTTTGGAGCAAATTTGAATATTTCAAATTATGTCCATGCAAGGTGCATTTTGGTGTATTGTACCAGACAATTAACAGATGTTTCAGATACAATCAGTCCTCTCTAATCTCTTGGTGCTAAAATCCCAGTTTTCAAGTCAATGCTATTTAGAAGAGAGAAGAAAAAAAAAACATTAACAAGTCTTTTTGTTTTGTTTTTTTGTGACAAATGCTGCATGAATGTTTAAAATCAAAATGCTAAATTATTGTTATGTATCAGAGTTGTGTTGTACCTACTTCAAGTAAAATTATGCCCAATATTTTCCCTTTTTTAAATTCTGTAACCATTTTCCATTTAGTTTACACATTCACTGGCAGTGACTTTTGATGTTGCATGTAAGTTATGAATCACACAGTATATCTTATATGCTCTGTTGAGTGTTGTAAGAGGAGTGCATACCAACCTATCATTTTTCATATTTTGACAAATGACCTTCCTGCAGATATACCATACACAGATATACCTACCCAAGGAAGGAGAAATCTTTCTTCCCCAAGGACCTGTTTCAGTGCCTTGGTGTCTGGTATGCTGATGTTATGTTGTTGAGGCTGCTATAGCCTGCCTTCCTGAGCAGAGATGTGCCACGTCCTTGGTGTTAAGGTTAAGTGTTCTTTCCTGTATTGGTAATGTTTGGTGGAGTGGAAGGCATTGTGGTTGCAATTAACTTGGAAATGAGATTTGTTGGTTGTATGCCCTCTGCTATTCCTTGCTGATATTAGGGAGTGTAGAAATGATAGTGTGCAATAAATGGATTGCTTTATATGTTGATTATATAGTCTTTGGAGTAGATTTAAAATGGAGTAGATTTAAATATTTCAAATTACCGCGATTTAGCGCGCTGAGTCACTCGATCTCCCAGGTTAACGCGCTGGTGAAGTTCTACCGGGACTCACCGAAGCATCTTAAGGGATTTAATTTTGCCCCACCAACTTATTTTGAAAAACTCCACCATGTACCAATGCATACTAGGGTATAACTACTGAATGTTTTACTCATCATGGTACATAAGTCAAAGCGCACGTGTGCACCCGTACCGTTTCATATTTCAAAGCTGTTTTAGCTTTACCAGAACGCGCCCGCTCGGTCATCGCCCATGAAGGCGTTTTACTGGTCTTTTCTCCTTCATTGAATGGCTGCGCAATGGCCCGAATAGCCAACGAGGATTTATCCTAGCTAACCTAATAACAGTGGAAAATCTCGACCTTTTAAAAATTCAGTCTAAATGTTTTGATTGGATGAATTTCCAAGATCATGCCAGTCACGCCGAGCAAAGCTTGTTGAGCGAGCCTTGCCCCCGGGCCTGGAGCGAGCCTTGCCCCCGGGCCTGGAGCGAGACTTGCCCCCGGGCCTGGAGCGAGCCTTGCCCCCGGGCCTGGAGCGAGACTTGCCCCCGGGCCTGGAGCGAGACTTGCCCCCGGGCCTGGAGCGAGCCTTGCCCCCGGGCCTGGAGCGAGCCTTGCCCCCGGGCCTGGAGCGAGACTTGCCCCCGGGCCTGGAGCGAGACTTGCCCCCGGGCCTGGAGCGAGCCTTGCCCCCGGGCCTGGAGCGAGCCTTGCCCCCGGGCCTGGAGCGAGCCTTGCCCCCGGGCCTGGAGCGAGACTTGCCCCCGGGCCTGGAGCGAGCCTTGCCCCCGGGCCTGGCGCGAGACTTGCCCCCGGGCCTGGAGCGAGCCTTTCCCCCGGGCCTGGAGCGAGACTTGCCCCCGGGCCTGGAGCGAGCCTTGCCCCCGGGCCTGGAGCGAGCCTTGCCCCCGGGCCTGGAGCGAGCCTTGCCCCCGGGCCTGGAGCGAGCCTTGCCCCCGGGCCTGGAGCGAGACTTGCCCCCGGGCCTGGAGCGAGCCTTGTCCCCGGGCCTGGAGCGAGCCTTGCCCCCGGGCCTGGAGCGAGCCTTGCCCCCGGGCCTGGAGCGAGCCTTGCCCCCGGGCCTGGAGCGAGCCTTGCCCCCGGGCCTGGAGCGAGCCTTGCCCCCGGGCCTGGAGCGAGCCTTGGCCCCGGGCCTGGAGCGAGCCTTGCCCCCGGGCCTGGAGCGAGCCTTGCCCCCGGGCCTGGAGCGAGACTTGCCCCCGGGCCTGGAGCGAGCCTTGCCCCCGGGCCTGGAGCGAGCCTTGCCCCGGGCCTGGAGCGAGCCTTGCCCCCGGGCCTGGAGCGAGACTTGCCCCCGGGCCTGGAGCGAGCCTTGACGAGCCCTTACCACCAGGACAACGCAATTCGCAGCCCGCTAGGTTCGCCTGTCCTTGAATGATCCGCTGCCACCGGCCACAGGCCATCTCCGCCAGAAGCAGATAGCGAGCGCCGAGGCGTGTCAAACCCACCTTACCAGGATGGGTCAGAGGCCAATTTCACAAAGCAACACTATTTGTAATTGCAAAGAATTTCTTTGTTATTACAAATATTGTTTACACATGTTTGTAGTTTGGATTTCACAAAACTGCAGGGCAGTAAATCTCAATTTACTATTTACAAACTAGTTTACAAAGATATTGTTTGTAGAAATGTTTGGAATTGCACATGTTCTATTTCCCAAAGGTTGACGGAAGTGAGGAAATGTTTGCAATTACAAACTTGTAATTCAAGTGCGTCAGAGGTTCTGAATTTCAGAAACTGCATTGATAGTTGACGCTGTTTTGCTGTTGAGGTTATTTTCTTGGTGAGGATGTTACATTGCCCAGGTTGTGGTTTAGTTTATAAGGTAATGGTTTAGTTTATACATAGGTACAGCTGCCGCAAACAAAATACCGAGAAATTATCATAGGAATCACCAGCATTCAAAGTACACTGCACCTTACCGATTGCGCTATGATGTGAGGGGCGAGTCTGCGCGGAGAAACCGCATGGCGATATAATTGCAGCGGTCAACGATGTCTTGTGCAATGTGCAGTGAACCTTCTTTCTTTACGACGTAGGAAATCGACTAGGTTAGGTGAAACATTGGTCGAGAGATTCAACGCTCTTTCTTTTGAGAGTAGTCTGTTGTTATCAATATGCTCCGCTACCCGGTAAATGGGCACATTCTGCTTACTCTAATTGCTTACCAAGATGTATTTCTACAGTCAGATTTTGTATTCCGATAAATGTTAATTAAAGGATAATTCTTCCTATAGGTAATTTTATTTTGAATTTAAAAAAACACAATGTAAATATTTGTTAAATCGATTAGTTAACAATCAAATTATTTGTCATTAGCATCAACTTAAATACAAGCGTTCTTGATTTCAAAATTTCTGCTATACTAAGATTTGTGTTTACAATTTTCTTTACAATCGGTAATTCAGACGAGGTGAATGTTTGTGAAATAGCTTTTTGTGAGGTTTGCAATATTTTCTTGCGTTTGTAATCGCAAACATGTGTAATTACTAACTGCTTTGTGAAATTGGCCTCATATTGTAAACCCGGCACTCCCCGACTGAGGCACTCAGACTGAGATGCAACAGCTCAGTTAAAAATTAAACCGTTCGTTATTGTCGAAATTTCTTCAGAAATTATTTATCTTCCTTGTTGGCCATAAGCCAACCGAAGCCGATACCTTCGCAAATGTGGTTAATGATAGCTGAATAATTGAACAGTTTTGCCCAAAACCTTGCTCCTTTTGCATCACCTAATAAATGTTCAGTTTTCTGTTACTTCATTATTGGTTGGAAACTGAAACGCTAAACACTTCTATTTATAATTATTTAAAAGGTTGTTGTGCCAGTAGGTATAAAACACAAACCAGTAGCAGCATTGTTGGTATCAAACAAGTATTGCCACAGGTGTTGTTGTTGCGCCTCGGCTTTAATCACCGAAGCGTGACACCAGCAATGGCTGTTTTCCCACAGTATTGTAACTGGACAGGCTGAACTCTGAGACAATGGATCAAAATCGCTTCCTGCTAGGCACGCTATATGTCTGTCGGTGCTGGCATATGTGTAGTTTGTTTCTGCTATGATTCTTTTTATCGGATTGTTCCCATTCAAGGGCTGTTATATTTGGTACATTTCCAATGCACATACAAAACACTTCAGCACATGTTTGCAACCACTCTGGAGCACATATAAACACAGTCGCAAGACTGCTGTTGGAAAGAACTCTCCAATTTATCTCCCCGCGCACACAAACCGCTTACACAATCCGTTCACACAATCCTCGCTCACAATCCGTATATCACAATCCGTTCATCACAATCCGTTCATCACAATCCGTTCATCACAATCCGTTCATCACAATCCGTTCATCACAATCCGCACTGATCACATCACAATGTCGCTACCAGTCTCTGAGAATCCGTGGGGAAGGAGTCACATGCCACCAGGCTGCAGCAGCCGCAGCGGCGGCAGCAGCGCCAGCAACGGGGGCGGCTGCAGCGTCAGCGGGGGCTGCGGTAGCGGCAGGCACGAAACAGCGGCGGCAGCAGCGACAGGACCATACCGTGGGGCGCGCGTCAACAAGGGCTGAAACAAAATGTCCGCCTCCCAGCGAGCCTCGGTTGGTACTAACGGAGCGCGACGTGACAAAAGGCGTGCAGCATGATTGAGGGGAACGCCAAGGGGAAGGGGATCAGCTGGCTAACTTAATAAAGCTATGCCAGGGCCCGGGCTTGGGCTCGGGTTTGAGGTAATGTCCGACCATAAAGCATTCCACTTTTTTTCTGAAATGTTCCATTTAACATGCTTTCTGGCTATGTGTCTTTATGTTTTAAAGTCTCGCGTATAAACAATGTTTTAAAGTAATTGAAGAAGGGATGAATATCTCGACGCCTTGCGTCATATATATCATATTTTGCAATTGTTACAATATGGGTTATAAGTGCACTGTTGCTGTCTCCAAAATTGTTGATGATGTTGCTTAGTTGCCTTAAGCCATGTCTCGAGAGGTATCGCGCAATATCATTCCATAATTTATCCACATAATCGCATGTTAAAAACAAGTGTGTTAAAGTTACACTATTCTCTTGGCAGAAAGACCACATATCATTTTCCTGAACTCGTATTAATCTAAGAAAAGTGTTAGTAGTTAAAATACGCATGACTAGCTTGAACTGGAAAGATGTGTATCTGGTTGCGCACACACTGTTCTTTACATTCAAAACCGAGAGAGGTTCAAACACTAGCGGATCCAGCCTCCTAATATGGGGGGGGGGGGCTAATTTCACAGGGGGCCTTCCAGGTCCCAACAGCCTCCATATGACCTAAAGGGTCCCCCATTTTTCCCTTTTGCGGACTTGGGTTAAATGTTTCGCTATGCTATTCTTACGTGTAAGGACGTGTCAATTAAGTGCACAAATAAAATTGATGGATATTTGCCTGCAAATATCTCAAATTTTGTCATTTTACATGCTACTTTATCTAAAAATAAGTTATTCGCTAATAACGTTTGACTGAATAAAGCTAGAAGGGCACGGTAAACGTCATTTTGTTGTTATCATCAAGACGCGTTGAATGTTGTAGAGCATGACTTCTTTCTGACATTTAATGGCCTTGACCTAAGGTCAAGGTCACGGCGCAAGGTCACCTTTCTAAATTTGACCTACACGGCGATGTTATATATCTTTGAACTTGTCTTGAAGATAGGAACTCATTGGTATTAAAATAATTGCGCGATCATTGATGATTATAGAGCAAACTGTGACATTTTCGGGCTTGCCTTACACCGAGAAGGAAGTTATGAAGTTACTATTCGACATTCAAATTAAAATGAATTCAAAAATTAACATTGACGATTAGGCGTTATTTAAGCACAATCGATTTTTTTCTCGCAAGAAGACAAGTTTTAAGATATATAGCATCGCTACATATGCCACAATTGAAAACATAACCTTGAACCTTGATATTGACCTTTGGT
This sequence comes from Chirona hameri, assembly GCA_036785665.1. Classification (NCBI taxonomy): domain Eukaryota; kingdom Metazoa; phylum Arthropoda; class Thecostraca; order Balanomorpha; family Balanidae; genus Chirona; species Chirona hameri. The sequence goes on from JAXIVJ010002416.1 coordinate 59,978, forward strand.
GAAGGTCACCGAATGTTAGAAAGAGGTCATACTGTATATCATTCAACGCGTCTTGACGATAATAACAAAATGGTGTCCATTTTACCTTTTTATCTTTATTCAGTCAAAAGTTATTAGGGAATAACAACTTTCACAAAAAGAACATATAAAATGGAAAAAAATAGCATATTTGAAGCCAAATAAACATCAATTTAATTTTTTTCTGTTTGAACGACACTTCTTTACATTTAATAATAATAAGTCAAAAATAGGAAATACATTTGGCTTGGGTATCCAAAATCAAGATTCAAAATGTCAAAAACATACTAACTTTGAAATTTAAGGTCAAGGTTATCAAATGTCAGAAAGAGGTCATACTGCAGAGCATTACATTCGTCTTGATGAGAACAGCAAAATGACGTTTACAGTACCATTCTAGTTGTATACAGTAAAAAGTTATTAGCAAATAACATGTTTAAAATATAAAAAAATAGCATGTAAAATGACAAAATTTGAGATATTTGGAGGAAAATATCCCTCAATTTTATTTTTGCACTTAATTGAAACGTCCTTACACGTAAGAATAGCATAGCGAAAAATTAGAAACACGTTTGAGAAAAGGTATCCCAAAAAGTTGTACAATTTCGAAAACGTACCTACTAAATTTGGAAATGTTCGAAAATGAAAAAAATAAACATCATCATGTTATAGAACAGCTCATTGACATTCTAATGACATATAATAAATATATATTGCTTCATAAATTTCCGGCCATATGGGGTGACAAAGATTCACCTGCACCGTGACCTTATTAAAATGCCCAAGGCAGTATCTCCGGAACCATTGCTTGCATTGCATCACACATTTCACAGCTCGCTTGAGCGCCCCAGGTTACCCCATATAGTAATGCTGGTCAAAATCGGTGACATGACGGTGTAATTTTGCACTTTGTTTTTGTCGATTTGCCGTGGAATGCCCCAGGTACAAAAAGAAGAACATTGTTTTTATACTGAACCTTATTACCCTACTTAATACTAGTAGACGTATTCCACACAACATAGGTACCTATGCAAGGCAATTCACTCACGCGCTTCTCTGCCACCCAGCGGCAGCAAGAGACCAAGGGCTGCGACGCTGCGTGTAAAATTATAACTTACGTTGGTTGTGAATCACTCCAAAATAGCGTCAGACGCGCCACTTTTCCAATCCCTACTGCTACCAAAATGCTACCAAATAGAGGAAACACGAACAAGGCAAAAACATATTTATTTATTTCGCAAGAAGTTATTTTTTTTCGCAGGCAGTACCCATTTCCATCGCCAGTTTCAGCGGATTTTTTTTTGGGGGGGGGGGTAGTTTTTATTGCCGTCTCTGTCGAGCTTGGAATGGGGGGCTTTTGCCCCTGCCGCCGCCCCCCCCCCCTGAATCCGCCAGTGATACAACGAAATTCACTCACGCGCTCCTCTGCCACCGAGCAGGCAGCAGGAGACCAAAGGCTGCGTGGAAAATTATAACTTACGTTGGTTGTGAATCACTCCAAAATAGCGTCAGACGCGCCACTTTCCCTATCCCTACTGCTACCAAAATGCTACAAATAGAGGAAACACGAACGAGGAAAAAATACAATATTTATTCCGCAAGAAGTTATTTTTTTTCGCAGGCAGTAAGTACCCATTTTTCATCGCCAGTTTCAGCGGATTTTTTTTTTGTGGGAGGGGGGGGGGGGGGGGCTAATTATATTGCCGCCCCTGTCGAGCTTGGGATGGGGAGGGGGTTTTTTCCCCTGCCCCCCCCCCCCCCTGGATCCGCCAGTGGGTTAAAATGTTTCAACATCACTAATCCACTTGCTTTCTATCCTGTTGATGTCATTTTGAAATCCTTGATTATTATGAATCAGCGTTTTTACAACAAAAATCGTGTGAATGTGGTATTACTCAAAAGGTATTGCAAGCGTGCAGAGAGGGGTGGCTGCTGATACCACTGCCTTACCTGAACATTGTTTAGGGAGCCTGGCAGGCTTCGCAGAAGACTAATATTCAAATTGTATACAAGGAATATCATATTTTTCTTTAAATCTTTGCCAAGTCATCAATCTTCGAAAAGATCCCCAACAATTTTAACACATTTTTTCTCCCAGCGACAATGTTTGACACAATCGTATTATTTTTATTGGGTGTCTTTTTTAACCCCATATAAAGGAGAACATAATTTTTGTAATTTCCTTAATCGTGGCAACACTGGGATCCGGAAGCGAGGACAATATATGTGTTATCTGTGGCAGTCATAATGTTTTAGCTATAACTATTTTGCCAGTCAAAGTAAGGTGTTTCTGTTTCTGCTATGATATTGCCCGGTTCGGTCTCAGTGATCGGCCGGCCGGGCGCTGTACCTGGGGCGCCGTGACGTGACGTGAGTCACGTGACCACGCTGACGCCGTGGTCCGTGTCCATGCGGTTTACATATGGATCAAAGTCTGCACACGTCTGGCTCATCTGTGTACGAAAAGCTGCCCGCCTCGTGAAACTGCCGCGCTGGCTCTGTGATGAGTGCAGCCGCTCGTCTGTTCGGAGGGGATGGCTAATGAAACGAGGGGACCCGAAGGGGAGGGAGAGGGAGAGCGAGAGAGCGAGAGAGCGAGAGAGCGAGAGAGCGAGAGAGCGAGAGAGCGAGAGAGCGAGAGAGCGAGAGAGCGAGAGAGCGAGAGAGCGAGAGAGCGAGAGAGCGAGAGAGCGAGAGAGCGAGAGAGCGAGAGAGCGTTCGCGGTGTGCTGTGTACAATAAGGTTGACCAATCACCATTGAGCTCGCTAGAGCCAGCTCATCGCTGATTGGTCAAACTTACTGTAAACACCGTGCGAATGCTAGTCTGAACACCACTATTCTCATGCGGGGCAAAAACTGCCAGGCGGTTGGCAGTCACCAAGGCCCCCAAGTTTGGCGAAATAGAGCCAAGTTCTTTGGGCTATAATGCTATGACGTCATCAGTCAATCTGGTATAAACCTCCCATCTGGTATAAGCCTTGGCGGTTCGTTCAAAAATCTGCTCTAGAGCCGTTGAGGTAGAGTTTTTAGAAAAACGAACATTGGATCATATGATTTATATATCAAAGCTACAATTCTGCTATCTCAGTTCAAAACCCCATGTTAAGGTCGACATTTCCCTTTACCGGGGGGGGGGGGGGGGGGGTTAGACGCCTCCCCCCAGCCTAAGGTTTTCGGAGATAGCAAAAAACGGCGGCGCGCAGCGCCACCGTTTTTGGCACAGCTGTTCGGAAATCCATTGCGCACATGACGTTTAAAAAAATACCTCAGGTCATCTCAGGTCAGGTTACCAGACCATGTCACGTGACCCCACCTCCAAAATTGTTTCCGGTCGCACCACAGCCACAGTTTTTGGCCGATAGATCCGATGTTCATATTGTGTTCAGTTCACTTACAGGATTTCATAAGAGCAATAGTACCTACAATACTTTTATCTCGGATTGTTTATATCGGTGCCCTAAGGTCGGGTCAATTTCATGACCTCCCCATTATAAGTCAATGGGGAAATAATTAAATGCTTCCTATTCTGAGGATACGAATTATATCAGCCCAATTCCTTCTGGATCTTGTTATCATACGCAGTTGTTGAATTTCCAGGTTCATTTTTGTTCAGTGACCCCTATAGGGTCAGGTGAGGTCATTTGAGGTCACCAACACTTTTTTGCCGATAACTCTAGACAAAATCAAGATAGAGAAGTAAAACTGGCACCAATGTGTTTGTCTCGTCGAAGCACGTCTCCCAATGTGCAACATGACCTAATTGGGTCAACACTTGACCTTGCCCTGAGGTCAAATTTTAAGCTGACCTAATCTGGTTATAATGCATATGATACGAAGCGACGTGGCGAGACAAACACGATGGCGTCAACATTATTGCTCTATCTGTATTGGGTAAAAATATATTTGTGAAAACTATTTTGCTAAAAAATAGCCTTTTTGACATTTGATGAGCTCTGGAACCTCAACTGTTCACCTGAGCTCAAATCTGAGGGCACTTTCCGAATTGCATTTTTCAAGAGCTTTCCATTACGTTTTTCTGTTTGTTCCTAGCTATCATAGTTTTTGTGCTATCAGGGAATGTCTGGAGCGAAGTCCTAAAACTTGAAAATCTGAGCCTTGATGACCTCTGGTGACATCAATATTGACCTGAAAAAAATGCGTGAAATGGTTTCAAAATACATACTGACGAGCTTTCGAACGGTGTTTTTGGTTTTTGTCTACGCCCCAAAGGAGCCAAGTTAGAGGGGGCGTCGAAACGCCCCCCCCCCCTCCCCGGCACGGCGAAGGTGGCGCCGAGCACCGGCACGGCGTGGGTTTACTGTGAAGCTGAGCCGTGCCTATTTGGCAATGGTCATACCGCCGTGAAATGTACCGGCAGTGACCTCCGCCATGACCTCCGACAGTGCGTCACCTGCACCTGACGCTGAAATAAGGAGCGGTCGGACGCGCAGCCCCGGACCTACCTACCAGACCTACTTTGGCATGCACGCCAGGGTGTGGAGCGCAGTGGTGAACTCGTTTCGAAAGTTTATTATTATTTATTTCACTTCGTGAGGCATATCCGCTGCATGCAACGGCTATTACATGACTCGAGTCAAAACACGCTATAATTATTGGGCTTGGGTGACGCAACACTCATACTTCATGTAGGTACACATCACAGAACACACAGAACACATCACAACACAATTTCTCATAAACGAGTGCAGTGAGTCATAAAACTAAGTATCACGCTCACGCTCCATCAGGTACCCCTTGAGCTCGCGTTTAAAACTAGCGAAATTCAAACAACGCAGCTCAGACGGCAGCTCGTTGTAATCAGCGACAGCCCCGTACAAATAGCGACGCCTCCCAGACTCAGTCCTCAAGTGTCCCAAGAGGTCGGCGATGGCGAGAAGCGGGCGCATTATCCTAATCTAGTCTAGTCGAGGCGCTCGTAGGGGAAAACAAATGTGCAATACCAAGGCGGAGTTTGGCATGGGACGCATCATGAAAATAGCGCCTCCTCGACCTTCCGTCTCGCCAGGTTTTAACAATGTTATAACAACACTTTTTTTAGTAATGCCACTGACTTTTGTAGCATATTTACCATACAATAATACAGGCAAATGCGATTAGCTTAAAATGGATGTAATATCAAATTTACCCTCATACGTGGTAACAGAGCATCTGAAAACAACATGACTGAAACAAGCTGATGTGACTGCATTGCCGTATCCCTTCCAAACACGTCAGTAATAGCTTCCTGTCCAGGAAGCTTAGGAGACCTTAACACCATAAACGACTATAAGCGCCCGGTATGGGCTTCTTGACAGTCGACGAGCAGGCGCGTAACCACCACTGGGGTCACTGGGGATCAGTCCCCAGTAACATTTTCGTATTTTAACATTACGCCTATGGGCGTTACATGGAAATAATCGACTTCAAAGTGCCTCCGTCCCCACCTACTTTCGGAAGGCGGTTAAGCCTATGTCGACGAGTGAGCATTTACAAGTTAGTCAATGGCTGCTAGGCCATATTTCTATGTAGCTTTTGATCTGGTTGCTGGTCAGCACGTTCTGACTGCGATGTATATGACAACATGTGGGAACAACTGTGAGGGAATAATTTAATTTTCTCCCACTGGTAACAGGATGTTTGTTTTCGGCCTTGGAGAAATGCACAACAGGCTAGTCAATCTTCTGGCGGGTCGGGAAAAAGAAGGGAGGTTTCGGGTTTCCTTTCCTACATTTGGAGTCAATGAAGTGGATATGTCTATTTATTAACATATTCGTTGGGACTGTTTTACCACTGATGAAGCTTTGTTTTGTAGGGAAGAGTTGTTTTGAGCAACGAAGAATTCGGATATGCCACACCTTGCATTTGTGAGTAACATCTTTCTCCGGCCTGAACAACATTTCCGAAATAATTACACATCGACAGCTGGCTGAAATTGTGACTTCCTTTATTTATGACTGTATTGTGGACGACTTAATGATATTTGATTTATTTAAATGTAAGAAAGTAGTCTATAATGAAGTAAGTAACTACAAATCCAACTTTTTTAATAGCTAATTCATGTGTCCTTTTCTGAACATTTGATGCACGTATTAAAGAACATCTGAACTTCTAAGAGCATCTTGAGCCTTTATAAATTACTGAAGAGGTTGAGAAAGGAGCGAACCCCTGTCAATGACTGGTAGAACTATTTATATTGTGAAACGAATGTTATCTCACGGTATTGGAAGATATCTCAGTTCGCAGAAACGGTTTTTACACAGTAGCTGTTTTCACGAAGGATTATTGCGCTGAAAAGATTCTGAAACATTTCTGAAAAGTTTTAACAAGTTTTGGTATACAAGTCTTAGTATATTATACATTCCAAGACATACATTGCTGATATAGGCGATATTATCACTTATCACTATTCAATAGTTATAGAAACATGTATTGAGCTCATAACAAGTTTATGATACAAAATTGGCCGTTTTTAAGGAACATATGCGTCTCGAGTCCATTCGTTCAGTTTAGCATACCTTCATGCTAGTTGCTAAATCTGGCAGCGTCATGGCAGCGTCACATGTCGCTCTGCGCATGCGCAGTGGTGTGCCAGCATCGATTCGCCGCCGCTTCCGACCCGCGTGCACATGGACAAAGCCAAGCCGCACAGCCCGGCCGCCGGATTGGGCCGGATTGGGCGAGTCTATTGCGTCCAATAGCGTCACACGAAACAGAATGTTTCTGAATCATTCTGAAGTTTTGAAAAGTTTGAGTCGGTGGAGATCTGGATCACAACTGACCTATGCATCACAACTGACCTATCAATACTTATCTTGTTAATTACCTCCAAACCGCAATTTTGTCAACATAGTTATATTCTTACCACATATTACAAAATTCTGAGGGACATTTCTAGCCAAAAAATCGCATGTAAAAGTTGTAATAAGGAATAGATCGTCGAAACCTTTCAAAGCATTAAAAAAAATGTGCACAATACTCCTTCGTGAAAACGACTAGTGCTGGCATCCTGCTGAGCTGGTATGTTGGGAACATTTCATGTCAGCTCAAATACAATAATTATATTTTGCATTGTATTTTGCATTATAAAATTTTGATAAATGTTGTTATCATACGTCGATGTTGATCAGAAATGTTGATCAGAACGCACTACAACAAAATCAAAATTGATTTGATGGTCCTATCCAATGGTGAAAACTCGAACTCAATCGGAGCAGTGGTTGCAGAGTTATTAGCTTCCGAAAAGCGTCTGTATGGCCGGGTCGGGCCGGGTCAAATGTACATTTGTCTAGTAAGTTGACGAGAAACCTCACGGGCGCTTCTCGCCCGCTCGGTAATAATATTCGATACTTACCTGGTCAGTGGTCCTCAACGACCCATCAGACCAATTGTGTATTTGGACAAAAATGGACATCAGAAATCACGAAAATAGAGAAGGAACTGAATTAGTCAATTATTCAGCAGTCACATGATGGCACAATTATATTAATGATAAAAAAGACCAATGGCATGGTTTGGTTTGATAATGGTTTGCGTTGCAGACAGCACTCTGCGTGTTGGGGAACTTTTTATACTCAGTTGCCTATTCATTAGACTTCTTGGGTGCAGGGAGCGATGTCCTGATGTCATGGTATCTCGCCATCGCAGGCGCCATCTCACTGTACTGCCACAGTGCTGCAGTATCTCCCCACACCCGCAGTGTCCCGGAAGCCCATCCGTGTCCCGCCTGAGTCCCGCCTGTGTCCCGCCTGTGTCCCGCCTGTGTCCCGGCTGTGTCCCGCCTGTGTCCCGCCTGCGACCCAGCTGTGTCCGACCATGTCCCGCATGTGTCCCGGCTGTGTCCCGTCTGTGTCCCGCCTGTGTCCCGCCTGTGTCCCGCCTGTGTCCCGTCTGCGTCCCGTCTGTGTCCCGCCTGTTTCCCGCCTGTGTCTCGCCTGTGTCCCGCCTGTGTCCCGTCTGTGTCCCGTCTGTGTCCCGGCTGTGCCCCACCTATTTCCGCCTGTGTCCCACTTGTGTCCCGCCTGTGTCCCGCCTATGTCCCGCATGTGTCCCGCATGTGTCCCGTCCGTGTCCCGCCTGTATCCCGCCTGTGTCCCGGCCGTGTCCCGCCTGTGCCCCGCCTGTGTCCCGGCCGTGTCCCGCCTGTATCCCGCCTGTGTCCCGTTTGTATCCCGTCAGTGTCCCGCCTGTGTTCCGGTCATGTCTTGGCGTCCGTCCCGTACAGCTGGGGCGGGCCGGCGCCGCTGAGGGGGTGAGATAGATGACATTCAGCAATCGAGCCGACTGACCGATCGGTCCCATGACGTCACCGACGAGGGATCGGGGTCATTAGCGCTGACCGGCGAGGGCTCACAACGCCCGCTCCAGCCAGACAGACATAATAGAAACTGAGAACCCATTGTCAAAACGATACTGGATTTGTTGTTTTGCGAATGCCCGTTCATGATAAAAATGCAATAATAACTTTCGCACTCTGGGCAGGGTCATGTGTCACTCCTGTCTTGTGTTTGGTAGAGATGTCCGGAGGGATGTGTACGAGACCGTATTGGTTCGTTCATTATATCAGTAGGGGAAGAGAGTTCTCCTTGAGACGATCACCTAAAGAGGGCATGGAAAATGAAGAACGTGACGTCACCTATTTCTTATTTGCCTGTTTGTATTTTATTAACCCGCCATTAGCCGTTTTCACGAAGGATTTATTCGCCGGGCGATTGGGGCGTTTGGGGCGTTTGGGGCATTTGGGCGTTTGGGGCGTTTGGGGCGTTTGGGGCGTTTGGGGCGTTTGGGGAGTTTGGGGCGTTTGGGGCGTTTGGGGCGTTTGGGGCGATTGGGACGACTGGGGCGTTTCGGGTAAATGAGTCTGTAGCTCGTTAGAACACGAATTTACTCAGTGTTTTTTTTTTTTTGGTATCGATTGAAACTTTATGAATTAATGCACTTTTCTGGATATTCTATGGTAATGATAACACCACAGTTTGCTTAAAATTAATAATTTCATCTTAAACTAGCTCCGGTGATGCCAGACGGCTGGGGCGTTTTCGGGCGTTTGGTGCGACTCCACCGTGCTCGAATTACCCGAAAGTGCGGAGTTCGGATGGGTCATATTTTGCAACGACATGGTTTTCAGGAATAATAGTTTATAACTTATTTAAATGAAAACTAGATGAATTAGTCCATTCATGTTTTCAGTCATATTCACCTTTGACCGCAAGGATGAATGATAATTAGCAATTTCGTTTTGATCATTTTTGCGGAGAAGATGGCCGCCCAGCTGCGTCCGCCGTGGTCTGCGGGCGCGGCTAGTTGTAAGGTGACGGGAATTCTGGCTCTGGCTCTACGCTGGCTCTGCGCATGCGCAACGTGACGTCAGGCGACCGGCCGGCCGGTCGCCATGGTGACCGGCCGGCTGGCGCATGCGTAGAGCCAGCGCAGAGCCAGAGCCAGCATTCCCGTCGCCTTACAACTAGCCGCGCCCGCAGACCACGACGGACGCAGCTGGGCGGCCATCTTCTCCGCAAAAGTTATCAAATCGAAATTGCTAATTATCATTAATACTTGCGTTCAAAAGCGAATATGACTGAACACATGAATGGACCAATTCATCTAGTTTGCATTCAAATAAGCTATTATTCCTGAAAACCATGTCGTTGCAAAATATGACCCATTTATTCGAACTCCGCACTTTCGGGTAATTCGAGCACGGTGGAGTCGCACCAAAGGCCCGAAAACGCCCCAGCCGTCTGGCAACATCGGAGCTAGCTTAAGATGAAATGATAAATTTTAAGCAAACTATGGTGTTATCATTAAAACGGAATATCCAGAAAAGTGCATTAATTCATAAAGTTTCAATCGACACCAAAAAACATTGGGTAAATTCGTGTTCTAACGAGCTACAGACCCATTTACCCAAAACACCCCAATCGCCCTAATCGCCACAAACGTCGCAAACGCCCCAATCGCCCGGCGAATAAATCCTTCGTGAAAACAGCTATTGACTGGTGTCTCAGCGAACGCCGTTGCCTGCGGTGGAATATTTCCCCGTGGTTATCTTCAGAACCAATGGTCATATCAAGATGGGAAAGCCCGCAATCGAAAGCTCGCAACAAGAAGCATCTGATACATAATCAGAAGTTTCAAATTAAGGTCACATGTCAGGTCACAACCAGGTCAAATGTCAAAATAGAAGTACTTGAAGGTATCATATTTTCCATTCAGAACCTTATAGTGAAATCATTATGTCCCAAATCTCAATATGCTCCCAAATCTCAATAGTTTTTTTTATTAATGGTGATTTTCTGCATAAATATTCTCATGTTATATATATAATCACATACATTTTAGTGTAAATCATTCATAACAAGTGTTCACAAAACGCACTCAGCCTGGAGCTCGTTTCAAAAGCCATTCACACACCATTCACGCACCAATCAGCACTTGCTACTGCAAATCTGAAGTCAGGCTCCATGCTGCATTATGCTCATTAATTATAGCCGTTGCGTAGCATTGACTCGATTTGAATGCAAATGTTAAAGGGAAATATTGACCTTTTGATATATATTTTTCTGCATTGCCTTATGTATCATGTATGGTTTTAAATTGATCCAGTCTCAATTTAAAAATAAAATCATAACTTTTTACATTTCGAAAATTAGTTTTTGGAATTAAAAAAGTGCCTACCTATACTTCTTTCGGAGTTCATGATCGGTGTTTTCCCTCCATTATTGGGAGCGCAACATATCTGGCGCTTTTGTTTCAATCTGTTCAACGTTGAATACCTCTCTTTGAATCAACTTTAAATTGGTTGGAGGAGGGGGGGGGGGGGGGGCGTTTTTCACCCCCCCCCCCCCCCCCTGACGGCCTTTCGCATTAACTATGAAACTAATAGGGCTATCGACGTGAAACTTCAGGTACCTTCTTCTACATCAATTATACGTCTTCTGTGCGAAAGTAAAGAAATGTTTCTCGAAATATAGTGAATTTAGTGACATCACTAGTCCGACACAAAAACAAATATCAGCTAAACTTTGCCAAGCCGTAGAAATGACATATTTAAAGCAAAATGCAATCGAAAAACGTCAAAAGATAGAAAATTGCAAGAGCTACGAACTGGAAATCTCAGATTTGTGAATATTTTGGTTTTTGACCCCAAAACATAAAAAAATATTGTTTTTAAATGCCCTCAAAATCTTCATTTTCAAATATTTTCAAAAAACCGGAAGACATGTTGAGAAACCACATGTAGACAATACCCAAACCAAATTTAAAGGCAATATCTTTATGTTTTACTGACTTATCGCTCACTAAGTATAAGTAACTCATGACGTCATATTTTTTAATTGCGTTTTTCGGCTTTTAGTAACCAGATACAATCAAATAAATGCCAGCATTGTATTTCTGAGACAAAACTGGTCGAGACACATGCCTTGTTTATTTATATTTATCAATTTCAAATTTTGACGTTATTTGACCTGTCCTTGACCTTATACGGGGTCAGGTTGTGAAAATAACTGCTACTATCGAATTATGCGTGTAAAATAACCCATACAACATGTGGAGCATGGCTTTCGTAGACCTGTGACTAATTGTGACCTGACCTTGACCTTGACTTTTGCTTACAATTTCACTTTTGCTTATGCGGGGTATTTATTACACCTTTGAGAGCACTTTGTGCGATAATAGTCGCAATCTAAGGCTTTGGATGGAAAGTATGGCCCAAAAACTCAAATATCTCAATTTTATATTTGACCTGACCGTGACCTGACATGTGATCTTATTTGGAAACATTTGTGTGCTTTGAATGCATCTCGTTGGGAGCTTTCGATTGCCGCCTTGCGCGTCTCGCTGCGGTTATTGGTTCGGAAGATAACCAGGGGGCGAAAAACACCCCCTCCCCAGCCCCCAGCGTTCGACTGAGACCCCAGCCAATACCGGGTTAACTCTTAAGAAGTCGCATACACTAAATACATCGTCGTAGGAGGCCATGTTAATCCGCCGAATGTTTCACGGTTTTCTTAAATGTTTATTGATTGATTACGAAAAACGGTTCAGATAAAAGTGTCATGAGTGCATTGCAATGTATTGAATACTTGTATGTTGAAAAATCATGGAAAAACATCCTTGTTAATGAGTCGAGAACTAGGTAGCCGTCCGGGGCCAAACTAAACTGCCGATTTCAATGCACTTTTTCAAATTCTTGTTGATTGTTCATAAAAGTGTGGTACATATTCGCAAAAGATAGAGTGCAGGACACGCTTATCGTTCCACGCTTATCAACTTTATCTTGAAATAACTTCGGCTAGGGACATTTTTATGCAAAATGTGATTGGATTCACTTATAAGTTGAGTGCTTCTTCCCATTTCAAGTGCTAAATCCATTTTTGTGGAAAAATGTAATTATTACCCTTGCAACCGATTCTAATCCGAGAGCAATCTGGCGTCAGGGAATTCGTAGAAGCTTCTTTGGACTTCTTCTGGTATTCAGAACGGTATTTCTGGTAAATTGTGCAAATAAGGGGAAATATGAAACATTCAGGACTGGCTACACAGCTATAAATCGTTCGCATTGCAATCCATCGACCATAAGGATCTGTCATTTGTCAGAGAGTTCCCTCCATCTGATTCAGATTATTCGATCCGTCTATGTGAGTTTGTTTATCCCGTGCCTATCAGTAATCAGACTATTCATCACGGGCGTTTCAGACTGTTACCTCATGTGTGTCAGATTATCTCCCCAACCCCCAGATTCCCCAACCCAGATCCACAGTACCGCTACGGCGCTGAGGCAGATCCACAGTACCGCTCCGGCGCTGAGGCACCTTTAGCTCCTTAGTGTTCCCTTCACCTGTCGCCCTGGCGCTCTAGCACTGTGCACCTGTCACCTGACCTCCGCTGTCACCAGACACTGTGTACCTGTCCTCCGCTGTCACCAGACACTGTACACCTGACCTCCGCTGTCACCAGCCACTGCACACCTGACCTCCGCTGTCACCAGACACTGTGTACCTGACCTCCTCCGCTGTCACCAGACACTGTGTACCTGACCTCCTCCGCTGTCACCAGACACTGTGTACCTGTCACCTGACCTCCGCTGTCACCAGACACTGTGTACCTGTCCTCCGCTGTCACCAGACACTGTGTACCTGTCCTCCGCTGTCACCAGACACTGTACACCTGACCTCCGCTGTCACCAGCCACTGCACACCTGACCTCCGCTGTCACCAGACACTGTGTACCTGACCTCCTCCGCTGTCACCAGACACTGTGCACCTGTCACCTGACCTCCGCTGTCACCAGACACTGTGCCCCTGACCTCCGCTGTCACCAGACACTGTGCACCTGTCACCTGACCTCCGCTGTCACCAGACACTGTGCACCTGTCGCCTGACCTCCGCTGTCACCAGACACTGTGCCCCTGACCTCCGCTGTCACCAGACACTGTGCACCTGACCTCCGCTGTCACCAGACACTGTACACCTGACCTCTGCTGTCACCAGACACTGTGCACCTGTCACCTGACCTCCGCTGTCACCAGACACTGTACGCCTGACCTCCGCTGTCACCAGACACTGTGCCCCTGACCTTCTCTGTCACCAGACACTGTGCCCCTGTCACGTGACCTCCGCTGTCACCAGACACTGTGCACCTGACCTCCGATGTCCCCAGACACTGTGCACCTGACCTCCGCTGTCACCAGACACTGTGCCCCTGACCTTCTCTGTCACCAGACACTGTGCACCTGACCTCCGCTGTCACCAGACACTGTGCCCCTGACCTCCGCTGTCACCAGACACTGTGCACCTGACCTCCGCTGTCACCAGACACTGTGCACCTGACCTCCGATGTCCCCAGACACTGTGCACCTGACCTCCGCTGTCACCAGACACTGTACACCTGACCTCTGCTGTCACCAGACACTGTGCACCTGACCTCCGCTGTCACCAGACACTGTACACCTGACCTCCGCTGTCACCAGACACTGTGCACCTGACCTCCGCTGTCACCAGACACTGTGCCCCTGCCTGCCCTCTGCTGTCACCAGACACTGTACACCTGACCTCCGCTGTCACCAGACACTGTACACCTGACCTCTGCTGTCACCAGACACTGTGCACCTGTCACCTGACCTCCGCTGACACCAAACACTGCACACCTGACCTCCGCTGTCACCAGACACTGTACACCTGACCTCCGCTGTCACCAGACACTGTACACCTGACCTCCGCTGTCACCAGACACTGTGTACCTGACCTCCGCTGTCACCAGACACTGTGTACCTGACCTCCGCTGTCCCCAGTCACTGTACACCTGACCTCTGCTGTCACCAGACACTGTGCACCTGTCACCTGACCTCCGCTGTCACCGGACAATGTGCACCTGACCTCCGCTGTCACCAGACACTGTGTACCTGACCTCCTCTGTCACCAGACACTGTGCCCCTGACCTCCGCTGTCACCAGACACTGTGCCCCTGACCTCCGCTGTCACCAGACACTGTGTACCTGACCTCCGCTGTCACCAGACACTGTACACCTGACCTCCGCTGTCACCAGACACTGTACACCTGACCTCCGCTGTCACCAGACACTGTACACCTGACCTCCGCTGTCACCAGACACTGTACACCTGTCACCTGACCTCCGCTGTCACCATACACTGTGCACCTGACCTCCGCTGTCACCAGACACTGTACACATGTCACCTGACCTCTGCTGTCACCAGACACTGTACACCTGACCTCCGCTGTCACCAGACACTGTGTACCTGACCTCCGCTGTCACCAGACACTGTGTACCTGACCTCCGCTGTCACCAGACACTGTACACCTGACCTCTGCTGTCACCAGACACTGTGCACCTGTCACCTGACCTCCGCTGTCACCAGACACTGGGTACCTGTCACCTGACCTCCGATGTCACCAGACACTGTGCCCCTGACCTCCGCTGTCACCAGACACTGTACACATGTCACCTGACCTCCGCTGTCACCAGACACTGTGTACCTGACCTCCGCTGTCACCAGACACTGTACACATGTCACGTGACCTCCGCTGTCACCAGACACTGTGCACCTGTCATCTGCTGTCACCAGACATGTGTACCTGTCACCTGACCTCCGCTGTCACCAGACACTGTGTCCCTGACCTCCGCTGTCACCAGACACTGTGTACCTGACATCCGATGTCACCAGACACTGTGTACCTGACATCCGCTGTCACCAGACACTATGCCCCAGACCTCCGCTGTCACCAGGCACTGTGCACCTGTCACCTGATCTCCGCTGTCACCAGACACTGTGCACCTGTCACCTGACCTCCACTGTCACCAGACACTGTGCACCTGTCACCTGACCTCCGCTGTCACCAGACACTGTGCACCTGACCTCCGCTGGTACCAGACACTGTGCACCTGACCTCCGCTGTCACCAGACACTGAACACCTGACCTCTGCTGTCACCAGACACTGTGCACCTGTCACCTGACCTCCGCTGTCACCAGACACTGTACATCTGACCTCCGCTGTCACCAGATACTGTGTCCCTGACCTCCGCTGTCACCAGACACTGTGCCCCTGACCTCCGCTGTCACCAGACACTGTGTACCTGTCCTCCGCTGTCACCAGACACTGTGAACCTGACCTCCGATGTCACCAGACACTGTGCACCTGTCACCTGACCTCCGCTGTCACCAGACACTGTGCACCTGACCTCCGCTGTCACCAGACACTGTGCCCCTGACCTCCGCTGTCACCAGACACTGTGCCCCTGTCACCTGACCTCCTCTGTCACCAGACACTGTGCACCTGACCTCCGCTGTCACCAGACACTGTGCACCTGACCTCCGCTGTCACCAGACACTGTGCCCCTGACCTCCGCTGTCCCCAGATACTGTGCACCTGACCTCCGCTGACACCAGACACTGTACACCTGACCTCCGCTGTCACTAGACCCTGTGCACCTGACCTCCGCTGTCACCAGACACTGTGCCCCTGTCCTCTGCTGTCACCAGACACTGTACACCTGTCATCTGACCTCCGCTGTCACCTACCACTGTACGCCTGTCACCTGACCTCCGCTGTCACCAGACACTGTGCACCTGACATCTGATCTCCGCTGTCACCAGACACTGTGCACCTGATCTCCGCTGTCACCAGACACTGTGCCTCTGACCTCCGCTGTCACCAGACACTGTGCACCTGACCTCCGCTGTCACCAGACACTGTGTACCTGACCTCCGCTGTCACCAGACACTGTGCCCCTGACATCTGATCTCCGCTGTCACCAGACACTGTGCCTCTGACCTCCGCTGTCACCAGACACTGTGTACCTGACCTCCGCTGTCACCAGACACTGTGAACCTGACCTCCGCTGTCACCAGACACTGTGCACCTGTCACCTGACCTCCGCTGTCACCAGACACTGTGCACATGTCACCTGACCTCCGCTGTCACCGGACACTGTGCACATGTCACCTGACCTCCGCTGTCACCAGACACTGTGCACATGTCACCTGACCTCCGCTGTCACCAGACACTGTGCACATGTCACCTGACCTCCGCTGTCACCGGACACTGTGCACATGTCACCTGACCTCCGCCGTCACCAGACACTGTGCACATGTCACCTGACCTCCGCTGTCACCGGACACTGTGCACATGTCACCTGACCTCCGCTGTCACCGGACACTGTGCACATGTCACCTGACCTCCGCTGTCACCAGACACTGTGTACCTGTCACCTGACCTCCGCTGTCACCAGACACTGTGCACCTGAGCTCCGCTGTCACCGGACACTGTGCACATGTCACCTGACCTCCGCTGTCACCGGACACTGTGCACATGTCACCTGACCTCCGCTGTCACCAGACACTGTGTACCTGTCACCTGACCTCCGCTGTCACCGGACACTGTGTACCTGACCTCCGCTGTCACCAGACACTGTGAACCTGGCCTCCGATGTCACCAGACACTGTGCACCTGTCACCTGACCTCCGCTGTCACCAGACACTGTACGCCTGTCACCTGACACTCGTCGGCTGTGTGTGAACGGTTTGTCTCGGCCTATTGTCGCGTCCCTGTCACCCCCTCCCCCCGGGTCGTCGGTCGGAGGGGAGCCGATGCAGGAAGAGACGAACCAATTACTTCTTGCCGCGTCCCGTTTATTGTGTTGCGTCTCGGGACGGTCCGCGCTTGGAAAAAATAGCGTCGGGACTGCGGTGAGTGGCGACCCCCATTGTCGTCAGGCCAATGGACGGGTTGCCGGGGGGACGAGATCGAGTTGCCGGGGGACGAGATCGGGTTGCCGGGGGACGAGATCGAGTTGCCGGGGGACGAGATCGGGTTGCCGGGGGGACGAGATCGGGTTGCCGGGGGACGAGATCAGGTTGCCGGGGGACGATATTGGGTTGCCGGGGGGGGGGACGAGATCGGGATACGATAATCGGGATGACGGCGAATGGATCATCGGAGTGCAAGTATCGATCGGGAAAGAGCAAGTAAATAGCAAAATCAAGGTTTCATTTCCGGGACAAGTCAAGGAAGCAAAATCCTCATTCGAAACTAAATTTTACACACCGTGTGCAAGGAGAAAATTGTCGCCTTTTAAACGTATATCACCGACAAATACATGGCGAATATTTTTTTTTAGAACTGAAAAAAACGTTGTTTTCACTTTTGAAACTCAGTAAATAGACAATCTTCAGCAAGGTCGTCTAAGTGTGTATGTACGATACGACTAACCTTTACCGCAGTACGTGATCTAGGAGCGTCTTTCTCGAGGTACAGGCTGGCTCGTTTTTCCTCTCCACTGATGACGTTGGAGCACGTTCTGTGTTATTTGTACTGGTCTCTCTGCTGATGGCTTGTTTTAGCTCTCTCAGGTTCTGAGGATCACTTCGGTGCTTTTTCAGCTTCAAGTGTGGCCAACTAAACATAAAGGGGGTCAAATCCAGAGACCGGCGGGCCAAGCATGTCCTGTCTGTTCCGCTGATGAATGATCCTGATCCTGATCCTGAGTGCTGATCCTGAGTGCTGCCACTGCCATACAAGCGTCAGGTGGGATGGGTGGAGCGTTTTTCCGTACTGCTGGAATTGCCAGCCGTCGTAATCACCACCCGTCGTTGATTGAGCTGCTTCCAGAAATGCTTCCGAACAATGAACTTAACTGTTTGTGACTGCCAGCACCGTGCCCTTCCGGTTCTCAAACCAAAGGTTTGCAGCGTCTGTGCACATGACGTTTGTGCACATTAAAGGGATTCATCTACCAAATGCTCTTAATGTATCAAGTGCACAAAGAGCCAAGTTGTGGAAATAACTTCGGAGTTCGGCGTTCGATAAATCGTCCTTGTTTGTAACTCGTACCATATGGAGCTGTTCGCTCAATGAATTGAGAAAGTTATTGCTTATTAGCGAATACGCAATAACTTTCTCAATTCATTGAGCGAACAGCTCCATATGGTACGAGTTAAAAACAAGGACGATTTATCGAACGCCGAAGTTATTTCCACAACTTGGCCCTTACTGCACTTGATATATTAAGAGCATTTGGTAGATGAATCTCTTTAATGTGCACAAGCGTCATATGCACAGACGCTACAAACGTCATGTGCACAGACGCTGCCAAATGCGGCTTTGTCTAATGCCAGACAATTTTAAACGCTGCACGCAACATGTAAAGTATCAACTAATCCTATCAATTTATATAAGCTCGTAGAACACTGTTCCATGCATACCAGAATTATTAAGGTCGAATTTGGGGATAAATTTCTGGACCAGGCTAGTCTAACTCCTATGATAGAAGTTGCCTGATACAAATTTGCGTGGTCATCCATTTCCAATTTCAGATAGTGTAATCGGATGCAATCAGGCTGCTGTGGTACATTTCACTCTTTTATATTTTCCTTTGCAATAAACGTGAGTATCATAGGCGTACGAAGGGCATGGATATCATGGCCGGAGGGCATGGACCCCTCATTTTTCAGCCATTGTTTGTGCTATTTTTATTTTGCTTGATGAGAAAACAAAAATGGTGGCAAAAGGTTCGCCAGGAAGAGAAGCATATCCAGTCTTGAATACATTTATTTCGAACGTTTTGATGGATCAGGACCCACACTAGGCTAAGCTTGTTGCGCCGACCCTGATCCCACCATCCGATCGCGCAATTCCAGTCACCGGCAGAATTTATAGGCGAAAGTTTAACGTCCCCTAAACGACTGAGGAAGGTCCACCCGCCCCACTGGCTTCATCTGACCTGGAACGCGGCCGCTGCCATCGGCCGCAGGTCATACCCACCAGGGCCCAAATCTGCAAAGAAATCTTTCATAGGGGAAAGATCTTCCAAGTTGGTTTTCTCTCAAGACGAGATAGAAGTGTCACTGCCACCATCCACGTACCCTCAAATATAACATTGATGATATCAAATAATATAACCATGGAGTAACTTACAGAGTTTCTAGGGCTAATTCCAACTCAGTTTACAAAATGCGCGTTAGCATGCCGTTCTCTCGAATGATATTGATTTCAGTCTTTTGCAATGATGTTATGATACTTTACCTAATCGGTCCGATTCCTTGACCTAAATTTGGGAATTGTCTTGCAACTCTTTTATTCAGTGGAGATTGCAAATCACCGAAACATTATCAAGTTATCCATTTCATACGCTTGCTCTGTCTTCATTTCCTTGTTCTTTCGTCTGCTTTTTTCGTCTCGTTTTTGTTGTTGTCACATTTCGGGATCGAGCTCACACGAACTGCAGATGACCGGTTCGATGGACGGCGACTGTTGGCGCGTCTGCGGCATTAGCGGCGCGCCAGCGTGTTTGTCGCACGGCGGGTGTTAGTGCTCTGGTAACGCGCTGACCGCTGATTGTCTCCATCGGCCGCGATCGCCGCCGGTGACGAGGTGCGGCGCTGTAGTGACGAGCTGCGGCGCTGTGGTAACTCGCTGACCGCTGATTGTCTCCATCGGCCGCGATCGCCGCCGGTGACGAGGTGCGGCGCTGTAGTGACGAGCTGCGGCGCTGTGGTGACGAGCTGCGGCGCTGATTGTCTCCATCGGCCGCGATCGCCGCCGGTGACGAGGTGCGGCGCTGTAGTGACGAGCTGCGGCGCTGTGGTGACGAGCTGCGGCGCTGCGGCGACAAACAGCCAAATGCTGCAATATCGGCCGACATCAGCCCACGCCAGCGCAACTGATGTGCTGCGATCAACACCTAGTGAGAGGCGCACCGCCAACCGATCCGCTGTTTGAGTTTAGCCCGAGAAAAAGTACACCGATGCTGGTTTTACTGAGCTGCAAGACACTTCCAGTCGGCACGTTAATGAAGAAAAAATTGTATCACCAAGAATAGAAGGTGATATGGGCGAAATTTGAGATTATATATCGTCTTTCAGCAATGCCGTTTTTTCTAACTACAATTTAACTCGCCAGTTACTGGGGTAATTTCCATGACGCGGCTTACAGAAGGGTGCTATTTTGGCCCCCTCCTATCGCCGGATTTAGTATTCTGATTATAAGAACTCAAACGGCATTCGATAGCTCAGAACAAAAGAGCAATTTGAAGAATAAATGTCGACATTTGTTGACATCCTGGTCACTACTGACGTCACAGGTGAGGCTAAAGGGAGTGTGCCTACTCACATCGCTTATTTGGGGTTATTGAAACTGGTTTATACATAGAACATACTTTTATGAATTGAACCATAACTTCATTTCTCCAGATTCGCCCTAGTTGCTGAGATATTCCAAAGACTCCAGGAACTTGCTGGGAGCAATAAGTTATCGGGTAGAGTCCAGAGGGCTTCCGCTACTAAAAACACTGCAATTATCGATTCCACTGCTAGCATATCGTTAGCGCCGGCCAATAGCAATTCGACAAAACAGCTCGTGCGCGCTGATAGCAGCAGTCGCACAGTGCCATCTGTCTCCCTGATCGCAACGCTTGATGACCATTGATCGACGAAGATATCAATTTAGAGCTACGACACTTGCACATAATAAAGTTCACAGTGGCAAGAACATGCTGTGCAAAATTTGTCCCTCTATCTCGCATGATGTGACCGTAATTGTACTGTCTTATGCGCGTCGTTTAACATAACATCACTATAGTGGCGATCGTTTTATAGATATCGATTAAAAAAATAATAAGCAAAACACAATATAAGTGAAAATTCAACTAAAGGGGCTCTAGATGTGAATTTCATTCTATCCAACAATCAAACCAATAGCTGCTTACCGTATGAAAAAATTACATCCCAAAACAGTAGGCACACTCCCTTTAAATACAAATGTTTGCTCATATCGTGCAGACCTCGAATGTGCCACTTTGTGCACGAAATAAAGCTATTAGACTAATCAATGATAATATAAATCGGTCTGACTTTTGTATCGCACCATTCTAAGAAGGTACCATCTGAATTGTTGATGGCACTTCGTCAGGTCAAGATCATCTTAGGTCACGAGGTCAAATAGCTGATTACGATCAAATAGTTAATGTATAAGGCAACGCGATATTGGTTTATGGGCTTGTTTTTAGTCTTGAAGGTGAAAATTGACCCTTAATACGTGGTATGTTCTATCGTAGAGTACCATTCATTTTCACCTCACGTACGAGGTAAAAATGAATGGCATAGGTAATATACGGTAATAGCTTAGAAAGCGGCTGATATATGTTTTGAAGGGCCATATGCAAGCTGAGAGATATCGACTCCAAATTTATTACACATATTTATCGTGCAAATCGCTATCTGGTATGCTCTTTGTTTCAAACTCCTGAACATTTTGTGAGTGTTTTCATTTTGTATTTGTTTGTTTTTATTTAACAAATAAAAATCCATGATAGCAATTCTGTATTTGATTTATTGCGAGATCTTTGACATCTTACAAATGATCTTATCTGAAAAACTTTACTTTTTACAGCGTTTTTCGCACACTTTTATTTTTCAACAACAGCCACAAAACATGACGACACGCTGACGTCATATCCGGCTGACCTATTATGACCTTATGTTCTCAAAGGCAGACAGACAGACAGGCGGCATGCACAAACTACGAAGGCGTTGCTTCCACACATCTGCCGATTAGCATCCTCTCCTTGGTAAATGCTATCAAATATAAAATGGAAAGCAGATTGCTAAGATGCTGCCGTGTCAAACTACCGCAAGCTCTTGTGTCATAAATTGCCTGCAGAGAGCAGCAATGTTTTATGCACGCTTCAAGTCCATTGCAGTTCGGGTAGCGCTTTAAAGGCCACCTTACAATAAATAACAGAGCAACAGGCGTCAGGCAGCTCCTGTTCAGCACTGTGGAAAGCGAACATTGCTTGCTCTTTCCGTTTAATTTGTCAGGTCTGGCTAAGCGAACAGCACAGCGACCATTCTTACCAGTCTGTAGTGGTAGAGAGAATAGAGAAATGTGCTGAAACTGGCCAGCTGAAATGAAGAGGTACGGCCTGTCTCCTCCAATTCAGAGCGTAGAGATACGGGGAAATATATTACCTGTGCAGTATTTACCAGAACGGGTAAGGATATCAAACCACCACTACATCAATTGATTGCATTTTTGATTCCAGTGCACATGCATGCCCCATTCTGAAAGTTTAAAACCGAAGCCCTTAATTAACGTTATAGTTAAACGGGGTAAACGTGACTTCATCAGTTTGCCTACACATTTGTCTTTCTCACATTGGGTGCGCCGTTGCATTGATGTCAGTTCAGAAACGCAGTATTGTGTATGTTGTCTTTTATTTTTAATGCAACATGAGCGCAAATCGCCTCGTAGGTGTTCGAGAAATGTTCTAAAATGTTACAAATGCTCGTCCTAAAATGTTCTATACGTATTACCGAATGCCGAAGAAAGAACATACATTGGCACGTGGAGTGTGGTGATTTATATTACCAAACTTCTGAAGCAGGAGTAATCATGCAACGGCCATTTGCTGATCCAAACGTCCAATAGCTAGCAGAAATATCCACTAAACATAATTACGAAGACTTAGGATCTTACATGAACAATTGCATTCGAAAATGCGAGGAATGTTAAATGCAACCAATGAACTTAAGAGACAGATGCAACAATATTGTGTTGTGTGGGGTGGTCTGCTTCACCGCCGCAGAATTCCACTATTATTCCTTCCGGTTGTCCGATAATTGCATCACCCCTCTCCTAATTATAGTTATGTTTGCTGGTTGGTCGGCGTAATCACCACCTGGCCCTTATTAGAGAACAGAGCCACGTCAAATTAGACAGACTACACACAATAACGCTCATTTGTTGATGCTCGCTAGCTCGGCTCGCTAGCTCGGCTCGCTAGCTCGGCTCGCTAGCTCGGCTCGCTAGCTCAGCTCGCGACGTGTCCCGGGGCCAGGTCTGCGGCTGCACTGGTTCCTCATCAGATAATCACCGGTCAGTGGCCTCCAGCACAACCAGAGATGAAGAAGAAAAACTAGGAAATGCTACAAACAAATGTTGAAAGTTTTAATGTAAACATGTTTTAATGTTTTGTCATGTAAACAGCTCACAAAAATGTTTTGTTATGCTTTGCTTTGGTTATGATTTTATGAATACACTTCCGCGATTTATGGAAAGTTGCGGATAATTTAAACTGGAGAAGCTATGGATTATCTGTCCAGTTATAGGGAATAGTACACCTTGGGAAAAGTACGTGGAATGATGGAAAAGTGTGTCCTGATTACAGTTCTGGCATTCGTTTTTGCGAAAAAGTACCAATTTGTCATAATTGGACAAATATTGATTTGAATACATATGATGTCACAATAATCTTGCGTCACCAAAACGAGTTGTGACGTCATACCGGCAAAAGCCTATCCTTGAATCAGAATATATAAGCCTTATTCGCTGGGTCGCGACTTGCGAGTATATTGGTCGCGATTGAAAATGTGTGAATGTTTACACTATGGCCTTGTATGAGTAGAGTTGGAGTGGCGTTGCGTGAACACATACCCATAATGTTCATGTGCATAAATAAATGTGATATACCTACCCACAAATGTGTGTATATGTGTTCATTGGTATGTGGTGGATGTAAATAAATATTCCAGCGACCGGTACTAGCCACCCATCAAAAGGTGTGCCTTTTCAAGAGTGTGGACATTATTTTCCATTGGAAATCCAATGAAAATTGACAAAGTTATAGCAAATAATATTTCGTGCTAAGCGGCACTTCAACGTAAACAATAAACAAACTTTTTTTCAAAATTGAATCAATATATTGCATGCACACCGACCAGCCACCAATCAACAAATGCGTCTTATCACTAAACATCTATTGGTCATTTTCAATTGGAAATCGGTTCACAATTGACAGAGGTAATTACTTAAAACTGTACCCACAGGCAGAATATACCCCAAATGTATCGCAGTTACAGGTGAATGTGCTTCTATTGCGGAAAATATTGCAGCTACCGGTAAGAGTCACCCTTCGAAAGGTGTGCCTGTTTAAGACGAGTGTCGGTATTATTTTCAATTGGAAATCCAATGAAAATTGACAAAGTTATGGCCAATAATATTTCTAGCTCATGAACACATGATGCGTTTCGGTGGCGGCCGGTCCAAATAGCGAAAACGTTGTTCTATTACCCTGGCGAAAACGAAGTGCGGTAGGAATACTAATGACGTATGCGAAACGTCATAAGATTTGTCCCTTTAAAATATGACCAAATATACCCAACCGTCTTTGCGTTGAAACTCAGCAACCAGGTCGTTTTGGAAGGACAAATTTCAGATTTGGAGATTTATCAGTACTCCCTACAATCTGGCTACCTCAGTTAAATACTAATGTTAAAGGTGAACCTTTAAATCAAGAAATACTATAAATGTGTCAAAATCGATGGTATAGGTTCGTCCAACCATTTTCAACTTCGCTACCATAGATATTGGCCAGGGGCGGATCCAGGAGGGGGGTAACAGGGCAGGCAGCAACTCCCCCCCCCCCCCCATGGAAGTTGGCGCCACTTTGCCGAAGGCGCAGGTGCACTAGTTTTGCGCCGAAGGCCCAATCTAGGCGCCGCAGACGCACCAGGAGTCACATTACGCGCCTCAGGAGACACCTGATGCCTTCAAACATCAGCGTTATCATACACTAGACATGCACACAATGCGCTCTCACTTTTCTTAAACGGAACGCGCCCCGACCGGTAAGCAGTAGCCGCCCACAGAAATGTTCAGGGGCACTGAAGGCGCCCCTATGGAAAATAACCGAAGAACCGAAGGACATGGTTATTTTCGTCGAGAAGGGGCCTATTGATGCGCCGACAGAACCCAGAAGTGCACCCCGAAGAGCAGGGAGCCCCAAATCCGGGGAGGGCGCCCTCAAACCCATAGAGGTCGCCCCGAAACCATTGAGGGCGCCCCCAATTCCGGAGAGGACGCCCCGATGCCCGAAAAGCATCCCGAATTTCGGAACTTCGGAAGGGCGCCCTCGAAACTCGGGAAGTGCGCCCTCAAACGCGATGAGGTGCATCCCGAATCTGAGGAGGGCGCCCCCAAACCCATGGAGGGCGCCCCCAAATCATAGCACCGTCAAAATGTTTTTGGTGTGTTACAGTAATGAGTTATTTTGGCGCGACACTGCAATTTTTCCACGGCAACCTTGCCGCCCCTCATGACCATGGCGCCCCCGTCAGGTGCCGAAAAATGCACCCATGGGGCCTGTTTCTCTCCCCCCCCCCCCCCCCTCCTTCCCCCCAATGCAAATCCTGGATCCGCCCCTGATATTGGCTTGCATTGTATAGCGGTGGAGATCATCAAGTATAAGCATACATACATACTTAGTATGAACTATAGTTTATATGCAAGTACACTGGGTACACTGTACCCAGTAAAATTAAAACCCCCAAATTTTACTGAGTACTGTACCCAGTAAAAATTGAAGGCTCCAACTTGCATTCATTTAGTTTCAAATGTGCCGAGAAGTCAATAGGGATACAAAAGTAAAAACATGTTTTTTCTTCAAATATAAACACATTGATATCAAGAAAACCTTTAAATTTAGTTCAACCAAACGTAGGTGCGTTCACTTTGCATTGCTATAGAATGTGCTGGATTAAAGAAAAAATGAACACATTTGGGTAAATGGTGCCTTCGCTAAGCTTTTGTTTGCCAGCCAGATGTTCAGACATATACCCATGTTCATAGATGCGGGCCGACAAAGGCTTGCGGCTCGACTATTTTGCTCCTTTTGTTATTGTGCCAGAGTACTCAATACACGGGATTTGTTTGTATAGAATGCCATGCAATTTCTGCTGATCTGTATATTAGAGGTGCAGCATGCAAAGATTATCTTTACAAATAAGCAGTTGTGGTGGATATTTGAGGCGACAGTAGTTTTTCTTGCGTTCCCGCTACGAAAACAGATCAAGAAGTTATTGATAGCCTACCACATAATTTAGCAAGCAGTGGCGTATTCAGGGGGCATGGGGGTCATGCCCTCCCCACCCCCTTTGCGCCGAAGGCGCCTCTCCGGGCCGAAGGCGTCCCTCCGGGCCATTGAGTCATTGCACGAGCGCCCCTGTCATTCCATTGCCCCTCCCTTTGGCGCCGAAGGCGCCCTTACCAGGCAATAGGCGAAAAGGGCGTAGCCGCCTCTACGTGCGGTTCGGAATGTCAGTACCATTTTTGGCCGGCGCTGAAGGCGCCCCCCCCCCCCACATACGTGTTTTTTATATGCAATTTGCGCCCCCGAACAGTATGCTCGCACCCTTGGGCATTGGGCCATGAGCATTCCTAGAAGTAAATCGCGCTATAGGGACAGGAAAACACCCTGAAAGTCAGACATTATGCGTGCCTCGAGACAAATGCCATCCCTATGGTGCGGAACCGGTGCCCTCTAAACCGGACAATAAGCGCCCGTACAAGCAAATACCGTGTGATGTCGTCACAACGCCAATTTTTCAGTACCATTTTTTGACGTGGCGCCCTGTAGGCGCCCCTGCTGCCGCTGGAGCCGGGGCGCCCCGGTATGGGCGCAACTACAACAACATAAGGCTTTGATGGAGGCTGTACCACCGGGAGACGCGCCCATCAGTTCCCAATGATGCAGCTGTATAATCAGTGCCATCAGTTCCCAATGATGCAGCTGTATAATCAGTGCCATCAGTTCCCAATGATGCAGCTGTATAATCAGTGCCATCAGTTCCCAATGATGCAGCTGTATAATCAGTTCCATCAGTTCCCAATGATGCAGCTGTATAATCAGTGCCATCAGTTCCCAATGATGCAGCTGTATAATCAGTGCCATCAGTTCCCAATGATGCAGCTGTATAATCAGTGCCATCAGTTCCCAATGATGCAGCTGTATAATCAGTTCCATCAGTTCCCAATGATGCAGCTGTATAATCAGTTCCATCAGCTCCCAATGATGCAGCTGTATAATCAGTTCCATCAGTTCCCAATGATGCAGCTGTATAATCAGTGCCATCAGTTCCTAATGATGCAGCTGTATAATCAGTTCCATCAGTTCCCAATGATGCAGCTGTATAATCAGTGCCATCAGTTCCCAATGATGCAGCTGTATAATCAGTGCCATCAGTTCCCAATGATGCAGCTGTATAATCAGTTCCATCAGTTCCCAATGATGCAGCTGTATAATCAGTTCCATCAGTTCCTAATGATGCAGCTGTATAATCAGTTCCATCAGTTCCCAATGATGCAGCTGTATAATCAGTTCCATCAGTTCCTAATGATGCAGCTGTATAATCAGTGCCATCAGTTCCCAATGATGCAGCTGTATAATCAGTTCCATCAGTTCCTAATGATGCAGCTGTGTAATCAGTTCCATCAGTTCCCAATGATGCAGCTGTATAATCAGTTCCATCAGTTCCTAATGATGCAGCTGTATAATCAGTGCCATCAGTTCCTAATGATGCAGCTGTATAATCAGTGCCATCAGTTCCCAATGATGCAGCTGTATAATCAGTTCCATCAGTTCCTAATGATGCAGCTGTATAATCAGTTCCATCAGTTCCCAATGATGCAGCTGTATAATCAGTTCCATCAGTTCCTAATGATGCAGCTGTATAATCAGTGCCATCAGTTCCTAATGATGCAGCTGTATAATCAGTTCCATCAGTTCCCAATGATGCAGCTGTATAATCAGTTCCATCAGTTCCTAATGATGCAGCTGTATAATCAGTGCCATCAGTTCCCAATGATGCAGCTGTATAATCAGTTCCATCAGTTCCCAATGATGCAGCTGTATAATCAGTTCCATCAGTTCCTAATGATGCAGCTGTATAATCAGTGCCATCAGTTCCCAATGATGCAGCTGTATAATCAGTTCCATCAGTTCCCAATGATGCAGCTGTATAATCAGTGCCATCAGTTCCCAATGATGCAGCTGTATAATCAGTGCCATCAGTTCCTAATGATGCAGCTGTATAATCAGTTCCATCAGTTCCCAATGATGCAGCTGTATAATCAGTTCCATCAGTTCCCAATGATGCAGCTGTATAATCAGTGCCATCAGTTCCCAATGATGCAGCTGTATAATCAGTGCCATCAGTTCCTAATGATGCAGCTGTATAATCAGTTCCATCAGTTCCCAATGATGCAGCTGTATAATCAGTGCCATCAGTTCCTAATGATGCAGCTGTATAATCAGTGCCATCAGTTCCTAATGATGCAGCTGTATAATCAGTTCCATCAGTTCCCAATGATGCAGCTGTATAATCAGTTCCATCAGTTCCTAATGATGCAGCTGTATAATCAGTGCCATCAGTTCCTAATGATGCAGCTGTATAATCAGTGCCATCAGTTCCCAATGATGCAGCTGTATAATCAGTTCCATCAGTTCCCAATGATGCAGCTGTATAATCAGTTCCATCAGTTCCCAATGATGCAGCTGTATAATCAGTTCCATCAGTTCCTAATGATGCAGCTGTATAATCAGTGCCATCAGTTCCCAATGATGCAGCTGTATAATCAGTGCCATCAGTTCCCAATGATGCAGCTGTATAATCAGTTCCATCAGTTCCTAATGATGCAGCTGTATAATCAGTTCCATCAGTTCCCAATGATGCAGCTGTATAATCAGTTCCATCAGTTCCCAATGATGCAGCTGTATAATCAGTTCCATCAGTTCCCAATGATGCAGCTGTATAATCAGTGCCATCAGTTCCCAATGATGCAGCTGTATAATCAGTGCCATCAGTTCCCAATGATGCAGCTGTATAATCAGTTCCATCAGTTCCTAATGATGCAGCTGTATAATCAGTTCCATCAGTTCCCAATGATGCAGCTGTATAATCAGTGCCATCAGTTCCCAATGATGCAGCTGTATAATCAGTTCCATCAGTTCCCAATGATGCAGCTGTATAATCAGTTCCATCAGTTCCCAATGATGCAGCTGTATAATCAGTGCCATCAGTTCCCAATGATGCAGCTGTATAATCAGTGCCATCAGTTCCCAATGATGCAGCTGTATAATCAGTTCCATCAGTTCCTAATGATGCAGCTGTATAATCAGTTCCATCAGTTCCCAATGATGCAGCTGTATAATCAGTTCCATCAGTTCCCAATGATGCAGCTGTATAATCAGTTCCATCAGTTCCCAATGATGCAGCTGTATAATCAGTTCCATCAGTTCCCAATGATGCAGCTGTATAATCAGTGCCATCAGTTCCCAATGATGCAGCTGTATAATCAGTTCCATCAGTTCCCAATGATGCAGCTGTATAATCAGTTCCATCAGTTCCCAATGATGCAGCTGTATAATCAGTTCCATCAGTTCCCAATGATGCAGCTGTATAATCAGTTCCATCAGTTCCTAATGATGCAGCTGTATAATCAGTTCCATCAGTTCCTAATGATGCAGCTGTATAATCAGTTCCATCAGTTCCCAATGATGCAGCTGTATAATCAGTTCCATCAGTTCCCAATGATGCAGCTGTATAATCAGTTCCATCAGTTCCTAATGATGCAGCTGTATAATCAGTTCCATCAGTTCCCAATGATGCAGCTGTATAATCAGTTCCATCAGTTCCTAATGATGCAGCTGTATAATCAGTTCCATCAGTTCCCAATGATGCAGCTGTATAATCAGTTCCATCAGTTCCCAATGATGCAGCTGTATAATCAGTTCCATCAGTTCCTAATGATGCAGCTGTATAACCAGTTCCATCAGTTCCCAATGATGCAGCTGTATAATCAGTTCCATCAGTTCCCAATGATGCAGCTGTATAATCAGTTCCATCAGTTCCCAATGATGCAGCTGTATAATCAGTTCCATCAGTTCCCAATGATGCAGCTGTATAATCAGTGCCATCAGTTCCCAATGATGCAGCTGTATAATCAGTTCCATCAGTTCCTAATGATGCAGCTGTATAATCAGTTCCATCAGTTCCCAATGATGCAGCTGTATAATCAGTTCCATCAGTTCCTAATGATGCAGCTGTATAATCAGTTCCATCAGTTCCCAATGATGCAGCTGTATAATCAGTTCCATCAGTTCCCAATGATGCAGCTGTATAATCAGTGCCATCAGTTCCCAATGATGCAGCTGTATAATCAGTTCCATCAGTTCCCAATGATGCAGCTGTATAATCAGTTCCATCAGTTCCTAATGATGCAGCTGTATAATCAGTTCCATCAGTTCCCAATGATGCAGCTGTATAATCAGTTCCATCAGTTCCTAATGATGCAGCTGTATAATCAGTTCCATCAGTTCCCAATGATGCAGCTGTATAATCAGTTCCATCAGTTCTCAATGATGCAGCTGTATAATCAGTGCCATCAGTTCCCAATGATGCAGCTGTATAATCAGTTCCATCAGTTCCCAATGATGCAGCTGTATAATCAGTTCCATCAGTTCCCAATGATGCAGCTGTATAATCAGTGCCATCAGTTCCCAATGATGCAGCTGTATAATCAGTTCCATCAGTTCCTAATGATGCAGCTGTATAATCAGTTCCATCAGTTCCCAATGATGCAGCTGTATAATCAGTTCCATCAGTTCCCAATGATGCAGCTGTATAATCAGTGCCATCAGTTCCCAATGATGCAGCTGTATAATCAGTTCCATCAGTTCCTAATGATGCAGCTGTATAATCAGTTCCATCAGTTCCCAATGATGCAGCTGTATAATCAGTTCCATCAGTTCCCAATGATGCAGCTGTATAATCAGTTCCATCAGTTCCCAATGATGCAGCTGTATAATCAGTGCCATCAGTTCCTAATGATGCAGCTGTATAATCAGTGCCATCAGTTCCCAATGATGCAGCTGTATAATCAGTTCCATCAGTTCCCAATGATGCAGCTGTATAATCAGTTCCATCAGTTCCCAATGATGCAGCTGTATAATCAGTTCCATCAGTTCCCAATGATGCAGCTGTATAATCAGTTCCATCAGTTCCCAATGATGCAGCTGTATAATCAGTGCCATCAGTTCCCAATGATGCAGCTGTATAATCAGTTCCATCAGTTCCTAATGATGCAGCTGTATAATCAGTTCCATCAGTTCCCAATGATGCAGCTGTATAATCAGTTCCATCAGTTCCTAATGATGCAGCTGTATAATCAGTCCCATCAGTTCCCAATGATGCAGCTGTATAATCAGTTCCATCAGTTCCTAATGATGCAGCTGTATAATCAGTTCCATCAGTTCCCAATGATGCAGCTGTATAATCAGTTCCATCAGTTCCCAATGATGCAGCTGTATAATCAGTGCCATCAGTTCCCAATGATGCAGCTGTATAATCAGTTCCATCAGTTCCCAATGATGCAGCTGTATAATCAGTTCCATCAGTTCCCAATGATGCAGCTGTATAATCAGTGCCATCAGTTCCCAATGATGCAGCTGTATAATCAGTTCCATCAGTTCCTAATGATGCAGCTGTATAATCAGTTCCATCAGTTCCCAATGATGCAGCTGTATAATCAGTTCCATCAGTTCCCAATGATGCAGCTGTATAATCAGTGCCATCAGTTCCCAATGATGCAGCTGTATAATCAGTTCCATCAGTTCCTAATGATGCAGCTGTATAATCAGTTCCATCAGTTCCCAATGATGCAGCTGTATAATCAGTTCCATCAGTTCCCAATGATGCAGCTGTATAATCAGTTCCATCAGTTCCCAATGATGCAGCTGTATAATCAGTGCCATCAGTTCCTAATGATGCAGCTGTATAATCAGTGCCATCAGTTCCCAATGATGCAGCTGTATAATCAGTTCCATCAGTTCCCAATGATGCAGCTGTATAATCAGTTCCATCAGTTCCCAATGATGCAGCTGTATAATCAGTGCCATCAGTTCCCAATGATGCAGCTGTATAATCAGTGCCATCAGTTCCCAATGATGCAGCTGTATAATCAGTTCCATCAGTTCCCAATGATGCAGCTGTATAATCAGTGCCATCAGTTCCCAATGATGCAGCTGTATAATCAGTTCCATCAGTTCCCAATGATGCAGCTGTATAATCAGTTCCATCAGTTCCCAATGATGCAGCTGTATAATCAGTTCCATCAGTTCCCAATGATGCAGCTGTATAATCAGTTCCATCAGTTCCCAATGATGCAGCTGTATAATCAGTGCCATCAGTTCCCAATGATGCAGCTGTATAATCAGTTCCATCAGTTCCCAATGATGCAGCTGTATAATCAGTTCCATCAGTTCCCAATGATGCAGCTGTATAATCAGTTCCATCAGTTCCCAATGATGCAGCTGTATAATCAGTGCCATCAGTTCCCAATGATGCAGCTGTATAATCAGTTCCATCAGTTCCCAATGATGCAGCTGTATAATCAGTTCCATCAGTTCCCAATGATGCAGCTGTATAATCAGTTCCATCAGTTCCCAATGATGCAGCTGTATAATCAGTTCCATCAGTTCCCAATGATGCAGCTGTATAATCAGTTCCATCAGTTCCCATTGATGCAGCTGTATAATCAGTTCCATCAGTTCCCAATGATGCAGCTGTATAATCAGTTCCATCAGTTCCCAATGATGCAGCTGTATAATCAGTTCCATCAGTTCCCATTGATGCAGCTGTATAATCAGTTCCATCAGTTCCTAATGATGCAGCTGTATAATCAGTGCCATCAGTTCCCAATGATGCAGCTGTATAATCAGTTCCATCAGTTCCCAATGATGCAGCTGTATAATCAGTTCTATCAGTTCCCAATGATGCAGCTGTATAATCAGTTCCATCAGTTCCTAATGATGCAGCTGTATAATCAGTTCCATCAGTTCCCATTGATGCAGCTGTATAATCAGTTCCATCAGTTCCTAATGATGCAGCTGTATAATCAGTTCCATCAGTTCCTAATGATGCAGCTGTATAATCAGTGCCATCAGTTCCCAATGATGCAGCTGTATAATCAGTGCCATCAGTTCCCAATGATGCAGCTGTATAATCAGTGCCATCAGTTCCTAATGATGCAGCTGTATAATCAGTGCCATCAGTTCCCAATGATGCAGCTGTATAATCAGTGCCATCAGTTCCCAATGATGCAGCTGTATAATCAGTTCCATCAGTTCCCAATGATGCAGCTGTATAATCAGTTCCATCAGTTCCCAATGATGCAGCTGTATAATCAGTTCCATCAGTTCCCAATGATGCAGCTGTATAATCAGTTCCATCAGTTCCCAATGATGCAGCTGTATAATCAGTTCCATCAGTTCCCAATGATGCAGCTGTATAATCAGTTCCATCAGTTCCCAATGATGCAGCTGTATAATCAGTTCCATCAGTTCCCAATGATGCAGCTGTATAATCAGTGCCATCAGTTCCCAATGGTGCAGCTGTATAAAATAGAGTTAAAATAATACAAGTTAAATAGAAAACGTTAAAAAAACTCAGCACTAGAAATTGAAGTGGCTTAAATTCGTGTAGTTTTGTTAGGGGGGGGGGGGATAGGACAGGTATGTTTAGGACAGGACTAAGCGCTTGTGGTCAGCCAGTGTACCCAGTAACTTTGAACTCGTGGTTACGCCCCTGCTGACAGCCACTTCAAAATTGTTGGTCCTGGAAGTCAGACGACCTGTATTTCTCGAACCTTGGCTGGATTACCCGCTGCGAGTACGATGTAAACAACGTTGTCAACGCGATAGGTTGCGGTCCAAGTTCAAGTTTTTCGCGTTGTTTGAAGTCTCAGTTATGGATTGATTGTTTTTTAATACATTTTGAGCTATCGCAATGCCTCACACTCGTCATTGTGTTCTGTGCGGAAGAAGACACAGTTCCACAATGTTTGTATTTAAGTCGCCAAAATTGTCTGAAACGATTGTTCCATATATGTGGCAGTGTAAAGGTTTTCTCTATAGCTCTCTATAGCTCAATAATGGCGTCATCATCCCAAATACAAGACACGTATTTTTTGTATAAAGTTACATGACTTTTCGAGATAAAAATATCACCATCGTTTTCAGCAGCACCTACTTCATATTTCCTAATATAACCAGCGTATATTTGATAAATTTCAGAAGGTGAAACATTCCCTTTAACTAGCTCACCTTGGGGTTTGAGCTGAGAAGTTTTGCAAATCCAACTGAAACGTGAAAACTGAAACCTGCCTTGATTTATATAAACCAGCCTTATGAATGATGCCTAATTGTTGCCGATTTTGTCGTTTGTTTGTAGTTAATTTGTGAGATTGCGTGCGACATCATCAATAGTGACTTCGTTTCCACATTTCAATCAGTTGCATGGGTGGAGCTTTCCAGAAAAAGTTGGTGGGGAAAAATTCCATATTGGCCGGGTGTTTTCATTATTGAGGTGAAAAATTGCCATATTAATGCCAGGAAACCTTCGAATCTGACAAAAGTTGGTGGGGTATAACACAAAGTTGGTGGGGCAGTGGCCATACCATGTGAATAGGAAACTCCACCCGTGGTCAGTTGGAGCGATTGCTGTGGATCCTGGTGAGGTGCTGGCTCAGACCGCCTCCTCTGGTCACCTGACCGGGTTTCTGTCTGCTCTGGTCACCTGGCCGGGTTTCTGACTGTTCTGGTCCTGGTGGCTCAGACCGCCTCCTCTGGTCACCTGGCCGGGTTTCTGGCTGCTCTGGTCCTGGTGGCTCAGACCGCCTCCTCTGGTCACCTGGCCGGGTTTCTTGCTGCTCTGGTCCTGGTGGCTGAGGCCGCCTCCTCTGGTCACCTGGCCGGGTTTCTTGCTGCTCTGGTCCTGGTGGCTGAGGCCGCCTCCTCTGGTCACCTGGCCGGGTTTCTTGCTGCTCTGGTCCTGGTGGCTGAGGCCGCCTCCTCTGGTCACCTGGCCGGGTTTCTTGCTGCTCTGGTCCTGGTGGCTGAGGCCGCCTCCTCTGGTCACTTGACCGGGTTTCTGGCTGCTCTGGTCCTGGTGGCTCAGACCGCCTCCTCTGGTCACCTGACCGGGTTTCTGTCTGCTCTGGTCACCTGGCCGGGTTTCTTGCTGCTCTGGTCCTGGTGGCTGAGGCCGCCTCCTCTGGTCACCTGGCCGGGTTTCTTGCTGCTCTGGTCCTGGTGGCTGAGGCCGCCTCCTCTGGTCACCTGGCCGGGTTTCTTGCTGCTCTGGTCCTGGTGGCTGAAGCCGCCTCCTCTGGTCACCTGACCGGGCTTCTGGCTGCTCTGGTCCTGGTGGCTCAGACCGCCTCCTCTGGTCACCTGGCCGGGTTTCTGACTGCTCTGGTCCTGGTGGCTCAGACCGTCTCCTATGGTCACCTGGCCGGGTTTCTGGCTGCTCTGGTCCTGGTGGCTGAGGCCGCCTCCTCTGGTCACCTGACCGGGTTTCTGGCTGCTCTGGTCCTGGTGGCTCACACCGCCTCCTCTGGTCACCTGGCCGGGTTTCTGGCTGCTCTGGTCCTGGTGGCTGAGGCCGCCTCCTCTGGTCACCTGGCCGGGATTCAGCCCGAGACCGTCTGCTCGTCCATCCATCAGGCCGTGTGAGGCCTCCGACAGCCGGCAGTGGCTCGCGGACGGCGCAGGTTGTCCCGGCCCGACATATTTTTGGACTGCGGCGAGTTATTGCCAGCGGACGGCTCGGCGGTGTCGCGACTCAAATACAACCGGCCCGTAATAATAGCCGCCAAGCCGTCTGCGAGACGAGACGCGGCCACCGGTCAGCCACCGACGGCAATAGACGAGTCGTCTGCTGAGACAAGACGCGGTCACCGGTCAGTCACCGATGGCAATAGACGAGTCGTCTGCTGAGACGAGACGCGGCCACCGGTCAGCCACCGACGGCAATAGACGAGTCGTCTGCTGAGACGAGCCGTCTGCGAGACGAGACGCGGCCACCGGTCAGTCACCGACGGCAATAGACGAGTCGTCTGCTGAGACGAGACGCGGCCACCGGTCAGCCACCGACGGCAATAGACGAGTCGTCAGCGAGACGAAACGTGGTCACCGGTCGGCCACCGACGGCAATAGACGAGTCGTCTGCTGAGACGAGACGCGGTCACCGGTCAGTCACCGACGGCAATAGACGAGTCGTCAGCGAGACGAAACGTGGTCACCGGTCAGCCACCGACGGCAATAGACGAGTCGTCTGCTGAGACGAGACGTGGTCACCGGTCAGCCACCGACGGCAATAGACGAGTCGTCTGCTGAGACGAGCCGTCTGCTGAGACGAGACGCGGTCACCGGTCAGCCACCGACGGCAATAGACGAGTCGTCTGCTGAGACGAGCCGTCTGCTGAGACGAGACGCGGTCACCGGTCAGCCACCGACGGCAATAGACGAGTCGTCAGCGAGACGAAACGTGGTCACCGGTCAGCCACCGACGGCAATAGACGAGCTGTGGCAGCTCTGACGGCAGCCTGCTGCAGCTCAGACCGACTGGTGGGCTGGACCGACTGGTGGGCTGGACCGACTGGTGGGCTGGACTGGCACTGGTGGGCTGGACTGGCACTGGTGGGCTGAACTGGCACTGGTGGGGTGGACCGACTGGTGGGCTGGACCGACTGGTGGGCTGGACCGACTGGTGGGCTGGACCGACTGGTGGGCTGGACCGACTGGTGGGCTGGACCGACTGGTGGGCTGGACCGACTGGTGGGCTGGACTGGCACTGGTGGGCTGGACCGACTGGTGGACTGGACCGACTGGTGGGCTGAACCGACTGGTGGGCTGGACCGACTGGTGGGCTGGACTGGCACTGGTGGGCTGGACTGGCACTGGTGGGCTGGATTGGCACTGGTGGGCTGGACCGACTGGTGGACTGGACTGACTGGTGGGCTGGACTGGCACTGGTGGGCTGGACTGTCACTGGTGGGCTGGACTGGCACTGGTGGGCTGGACCGACTGGTGGGCTGGACTGGCACTGGTGGGCTGGACCGACTGGTGGGCTGGACCGACTGGTGGGCTGGACCGACTGGTGGGCTGGACTGGCACTGGTGGGCTGGACCGACTGGTGGGCTGGACTGGCACTGGTGGGCTGGACCGACTGGTGGGCTGGACCGACTGGTGGGCTGGACTGGCACTGGTGGGCTGGACTGGCACTGGTGGGCTGGACCGACTGGTGGGCTGGACTGGCACTGGTGGGCTGGACCGACTGGTGGGCTGGACTGGCAGCAGCTGACAGCTGCCGCCTTCATTGTGGCCATCACATGAACAGGAGAGGCTACGAGTGGCACTTGGCAGGATGTGGAGGGAAAGCTAAAGGCTCACCCTCTCCTATGTATAGTAAGCTGAGCGGCGGCCCGTGGTCGTATTGCCTAGGCGTCACCCGCGTCACCTTCTTGTGGTGTGCTCGTTACAGGACCATCATAGCAGCACATGGAGTCCGTCCGTGGCTAAGCGGCAACATCAGTCTCAACACTGGACCTATGCGGTATTTGACTGTACCGAACACGGCTATGCACCCTCACGACATTCACTGCCCCTGTCAGTCTGCCGGGTTAGGCTCACCCCATGCTACGGTATCCCTCCCTGCCATGTCAGCATGCTACCGTGCCGATGGTAGTGGTGTGCCATGACCCGTGAGTGCCACAACGCACAGCCGGCCGCCTCCTCCATCTATCCTCATCGGCAATGCGGCGTACCGCGGCCGCCGGCGGTCGGGCGCGCATGATGACTGGTTCGGCTGATGGGGGCGGCGGTCCTCCGCGGCGGAGGCGTCGTCATTGGACGGCAGCGTGGTCATCTGACGCCGGCGGCGGCACCGCTGACACGGGCGCACGGCGGCCGATCAGGGACGGCATGTACCACAGTCGTTATTAGAGCAACAAAGCTCTAGGAACCTCGAACAAAGCTCATGGGACACATTTTTAGCCCCCATCCCGTGCCAGCACATTCAGCCAAACCCAAACCCGTTCCAACCCAAATCCAAATCCGAATTCATAATTGATGGGGCTCCCATTCCCACCCATTTCAGCATATTTAACTTGTGGTGGTGCTAAACAATTATATGGTCTGTCCCAAACCCGTTCCAACCCGTTACATTTCCAAAAAATGGCCCCATTCCCACCCATTTATATCCTGTTCCATGGGTTCCATGGGGATTCCCATTCCATGAAGGGCTCTAGTCGTTACTATCGGGAGCTGCGTCGGGCTCCACTGCCGGACCAAGCTCACTGCGCACTTCCCCGAGACGGTCTGTGGTGGCGGACGAACTGTCAGAGTCTACTCAGTCATCAGCTCTGCTGCTGAGCTGACCCGCCACTGGGGCGCCCTCAGTCACTCCAGCCGGCTGTACTGCTGAGCTGACCCGCCACTGGGGCGCCCTCAGTCACTCCAGCCGGCTGTACTGCTGAGCTGACCCGCCACTGGGGCGCCCTCCCCTCAGTCACTCCAGCCGGCTGTACTGCTGATCGGACCCGCCACTGGGGCGCCCTCCCCTCAGTCACTCCAGCCGGCTGTACTGCTGATCGGACCCGCCACTGGGGCGCCCTCCCCTCAGTCACTCCAGCCGGCTGTACTGCTGATCGGACCCGCCACTGGGGCGCCCTCTCCTCAGTCACTCCAGCCGGCTGTACTGCTGATCGGACCCGCCACTGGGGCGCCCTCCCCTCAGTCACTCCAGCCGGCTGTACTGCTGAGCTGACCCGCCACTGGGGCGCCCTCCCCTCAGTCACTCCAGCCGGCTGTACTGCTGATCGGACCCGCCACTGGGGCGCCCTCCCCTCAGTCACTCCAGCCGGCTGTACTGCTGATCGGACCCGCCACTGGGGCGCCCTCCCCTCAGTCACTCCAGCCGGCTGTACTGCTGATCGGACCCG
Source organism: Chirona hameri (assembly GCA_036785665.1). Classification (NCBI taxonomy): domain Eukaryota; kingdom Metazoa; phylum Arthropoda; class Thecostraca; order Balanomorpha; family Balanidae; genus Chirona; species Chirona hameri. Next base: position 99,127 of record JAXIVJ010002416.1, read on the forward strand.
CCACTGGGGCGCCCTCCCCTCAGTCACTCCAGCCGGCTGTACTGCTGATCGGACCCGCCACTGGGGCGCCCTCCCCTCAGTCACTCCAGCCGGCTGTACTGCTGATCGGACCCGCCACTGGGGCGCCCTCCCCTCAGTCACTCCAGCCGGCTGTACTGCTGATCGGACCCGCCACTGGGGCGCCCTCCCCTCAGTCACTCCAGCCGGCTGTACTGCTGATCGGACCCGCCACTGGGGCGCCCTCTCCTCAGTCACTCCAGCCGGCTGTACTGCTGATCGGACCCGCCACTGGGGCGCCCTCCCCTCAGTCACTCCAGCCGGCTGTACTGCTGAGCTGACCCGCCACTGGGGCGCCCTCCCCTCAGTCACTCCAGCCGGCTGTACTGCTGATCGGACCCGCCACTGGGGCGCCCTCCCCTCAGTCACTCCAGCCGGCTGTACTGCTGATCGGACCCGCCACTGGGGCGCCCTCCCCTCAGTCACTCCAGCCGGCTGTACTGCTGATCGGACCCGCCACTGGGGCGCCCTCCCCTCAGTCACTCCAGCCGGCTGTACTGCTGATCGGACCCGCCACTGGGGCGCCCTCCCCTCAGTCACTCCAGCCGGCTGTACTGCTGATCGGACCCGCCACTGGGGCGCCCTCCCCTCAGTCACTCCAGCCGGCTGTACTGCTGATCGGACCCGCCACTGGGGCGCCCTCCCCTCAGTCACTCCAGCCGGCTGTACTGCTGATCGGACCCGCCACTGGGGCGCCCTCTCCTCAGTCACTCCAGCCGGCTGTACTGCTGATCGGACCCGCCACTGGGGCGCCCTCCCCTCAGTCACTCCAGCCGGCTGTACTGCTGAGCTGACCCGCCACTGGGGCGCCCTCCCCTCAGTCACTCCAGCCGGCTGTACTGCTGATCGGACCCGCCACTGGGGCGCCCTCCCCTCAGTCACTCCAGCCGGCTGTACTGCTGATCGGACCCGCCACTGGGGCGCCCTCTCCTCAGTCACTCCAGCCGGCTGTACTGCTGATCGGACCCGCCACTGGGGCGCCCTCCCCTCAGTCACTCCAGCCGGCTGTACTGCTGAGCTGACCCGCCACTGGGGCGCCCTCCCCTCAGTCACTCCAGCCGGCTGTACTGCTGATCGGACCCGCCACTGGGGCGCCCTCCCCTCAGTCACTCCAGCCGGCTGTACTGCTGAGCTGACCCGCCACCACTGGGGCGGTTCTGACCTGCTGCACCGTGACGTTCCCATTCCTTCTGATCAGTGTTTGGTGTGTCTGCAGGCGCGTCTCGGTCTCTCAGGTGACTCGCTCTCGCTGTTATTTGCCTGTTATTGGCCGCTTTGATCGCGGTCGATCGCTCACTTTGATGTTACGAGGTGGAACGGCGCGGCGTCTGGACAGATTGCGCTCGTGCGAACGCTCCAGTTGGACTCGATCTGCAATCTCCACCAACGGGCTCCACTTTCGGACTACGGCTCGATCAAGCTTCCTTATCCGCGCAATTGGTCGGGATTGCCGGGTCGTGCGGCCACCGGGGTGGATACAGAGCAGTCCAGTGGCCCGGTTCGCAGCCGCGCTGAGTGCACTCGGCAGTCGGCGGGCAGACGAAGAGTCCCATTCCACGACACTCACATGCTATACATATACCGCTGCTATGAGCTGAGGCGAGGAGTCGGCAGGGGGAGTCAGCTCGGTTCTGGGCTGAGCGCCACCACCGGCAGCCGCCCCTTGCGTCGCTCCTCAGTCCTAGTGATTTCGCGCGGTTTAAGTTTCGGCCACCTGCAAGATTTGTCTCATTTTAGTAAGTAGTGTTTACGGACTGCCCTAATTGATTTTCGTGCCTCTTTTTTCGTGTTCAATATATTTTTTCGTCGTTTAGTATTTTCCATTTTGCACATGGGTCTTGCTCACCGAAACTCCATTCTACCGTTTCTGGATTAATCTACCACCGCCGTCTCTACCAATCGCAAGGCCGGCACTCTCCTACCGTCTCCAGTCTACCGTCAGCGTCGACAGCAGCCGGGTCCACATGGCCGACCCTCCTACCGCCATTAATCACTCGCCACCTGGCGCCCACCCGGGCAGTGGCGGCGTAAGGCGGCACCGCAGGGGGAGAAGAGCCGACCATCGCGTCCAGGCACGTCGTCGTCACGCCATCGACGAGGAACAACTACGACGCCTGAACCACGGCCGCGCTCTGATCCCCCTCACCGTCCCTGAATCCGCCTCTGGAACAGGGGTCCGGATCCCCTCACCGCCAGCTATGGACGTGCCACCGGTACGGGGCGTGATCCGGCGGCTGAACTCCGGGTTGGGCCAGCCATGGACGCGCCACCGGTACGGGGCGTGATCCGGCGGCTGAACCCCGGGTTGGGCCGGATCTGCCGAACACCAGCCGGCAGGAAGGCGTTGGGGCCTGCGGGCCTCGCCGTGTAGATCGCCACTCTTCACCTTCACCTTCTCTACTATCTTCAGAGAACGGACAGACCCAAAACGCCGGGCTCGGACTCCAAATCGGATTTATCAACATCCAGTCAATCAAACCCAAACTTCTGGAACTTAGCGGACAATTACATCAAGGCCACTACGATATAATGGGCATCACCGAATCCTGGTTGACCCCTTCTACTCCAAATCGTCTGCTAACCCTACCTGGCTTTCAACTTTACCGGGCCGACCGACTCGACAAGCGCGGTTTCGGCGGGTTGGCGCTGGCTGTCAAGAACGGCATTATCATCACGCTGCTCAAAGTCAACACAGGTGGTACCCCAAACAACAAGTTAGAGACTTTATGGGCATGGGCCCGGGAACGATTTTAAAGTTTGGGGGGGGGGGGGCGAGAAAAAAAAAGTATCGCAATCTTCTCACTTCTCGTATTGGTGCACCTTTTCGTTCTCAAATTTTCCTCATTGTAAAACCGACACGGTTCAAAAGCTCATAAAAAAAACTCTTCGAAACTATTTTAACATGTTTTGGTTCAGGTCAATATTGAGGTCACCAGAGGTCACCAAAGGTCAGATTTTCCAGTTTTAGGACTTTTCTCCAGAAACCCCGGAATATCTCGGGAACTATGATAGCTAGGAACAAACGGAAAGAAGCAATCGAAAGCGCTTGCAATATTAAACCATATAACGTCCTCCAATGTTATCTCAGGTTAATAGTTTAGGCTCCAGATGTCATCGAATATCAAAAGGGCTATTTTTGGCAAAACGTTCGAAAATAACTTTTTACCTAATAAAGATACGACAACAATTTTGACGCCATCATGTTTGTCTCGTCAACACGCTTCGAATCACATTAATTTGGACCAGTTTAAGTCAATTTAGACATTTGACCTCAGGTCAAGTCAAGTGGCGACCCAAGTAGGTCATGTTGCATATTAGGAGACGTGTCTCGACGATAAAAACACATTGATGCCTATTTCACTTATTTATCTTCATTCTATCGAGAGTTATTGACACAAAAAGTGTTGGAGACCTCTGCTGACCTCGGCTGATCCTGTAGGGGTCACTGAACACAAATTTAACCTGGATCATCAATAATAGCCTATGATAACACGATCCAGAAGGAATTGGACTGATATCATGCGTATCCTCGGAAAACGAAACATTTTCATATTTACCATTGACTTATAATGGGAGGTCACGAAATTAACCCGACCTTAGGTCACCGATATACAACATCTTAGATATTCCAATTGTAGTTATCTATGACCTGATGAAATCCTGTAAGTTTGAAAACGTTCGGCCAAAAACTGTGGCTGTGGTACGATCGCAAACTTATTTGCAGGTGTGGTTTCGTGACCTGACCTGAGATGACCTGTGGACACGAATTGCACACAATGTGGGTAATTGATGCCCGAGCAGGTGTTCCAAAAAAGGTGGCTGAAACGGCGGCGCTGTGCGCCGTACGCCGTTTTTGAAACGGCAAAAACCGGGTGCCGCCGTTTTTCGCTATCCTCGAAAAACCTTAGGGGGGGGGGGGGGCGTCTAAACGCCCCACCCCTGACACGGCGCGGCGCGGGTTACCATAGAAAGCAAAAAATATGTAAAAGGGGGGGTCATGCCACCCCCCCCCCCCACCTCCGTGTCCTACTATGAACCGTATGCCTTTGTAAACCCGCCTGTCGTCTGATAAAATACTCGTACCTGACGCCTGACGTTTGTTTTTCTTGAAGAAGCCCGCGAGTGTGGGCTGCACCGACCGCTTCATCACCGTATCACGGTAACCTACGACATTTACGATACTCTTGCTTGCAATTGCCGCCCCGTCGGCAGACAGAGAGGACAGCTAGAGGACCGCACGGCAGTTTGACCGCATCCGTAACGTTGACGTGGGATAAACTTATAAACAAAATGCAGCAGATGTTGATCGCAGTCAGTGCGTTATTTTAACGACGACGCGCCAAGCAGACAACTGCTACCAAATGTACTGCTACCAAAGTTTTCCATTATATCTCATAGGACACAATGGAAAAGGGAAAAGGAAGGAAAAGAAAGGTATACGATACTGCTATAAAGGCAAAGCTATATAATAATAATACTTACGACATGCTATAAAAGAAAACGGAAAAAAATGAAAGTGACTTTCATATTTTCTATAACTTTTTTTAAAATTAATATATAATACTAAATAATAATTTATATAAGAGGCTTTCATATTTTATATAACTTTTTATGAAGAAAATTGAAAGAGCTCATTTTTAGGGAAACTTCTGCTCACCAAAGTTGGGGGGGGCGCCGCCCCCCCCCCCCCGGTCCAGATGTTGGGGGGGGGGGGGGGGGGCAAGCGCCCCCGCTGCCCCCCCCCCTGTTCCTGGGCCCCTGTTTATGGGCCCTCATCAAGGCCGACAAGAAGCGGCAGTTCGTGATGTGTACGGTCTACAGGCCCCCTAGACGGGGTGTAGTGGACAAGAAGCGGCAGTTCGTGATGTGTACGGTCTACAGGCCCCCTAGACGGGGTGTAGTGGACAAGAAGCGGCAGTTCGTGATGTGTACGGTCTACAGGCCCCCTAGACGGGGTGTAGTGGACAAGAAGCGGCAGTTGGTGATGTGTACGGTCTACAGGCCCCCTAGACGGGGTGTAGTGGACAAGAAGCGGCAGTTCGTGATGTGTACGGTCTACAGGCCCCCTAGACGAGGTGTAGTGGACAAGAAGCGGCAGTTCGTGATGTGTACGGTCTACAGGCCCCCTAGACGGGGTGTAGTGGACAAGAAGCGGCAGTTCGTGATGTGTACGGTCTACAGGCCCCCTAGACGAGGTGTGGTGGACATGAAAGCGGACTTCGACGAGCTGGAGTGTCAGTACCAGCAGGTGCTTTTGGACTATGCTAGATCTAAAGATCTAAAGTCATCATCTGTGGCGATTTCAATTGTGATGTGAAAAGGCATGATTCAGACCCTGCGAAAAAGATTCTGAATGACTTTATATCCGACTATTCAATACATCATTTTGCCAATGACAGCACGTATTCATCTGGCTCGATTTGAGATATTTTCATGTCGAACTGTGTTCATCTGTTGACACGCTGCAATGTGATATTCTGCGACTTTAGTCCTCACAAATTTGTACATGGCGTATCGATCTACCACGACCTCGTCCCCCTCCACGCATGCTCGCACCAGCTGTCTCCGCCGCGTCGATCATTACGCACTACATTGCGACCTTGTAGCTGCCGACTGGAGTTATGCTCTAAACTCGTTCACAGTCACGGCTATGTGGCATAGCTTTGTCGCAACGTTTTTATCGATATTTGACGCTCACGCCCCCATCTCCGTACGTCTCCGCAACCCAAATGCCCCGCCAGCTTGTAACGATACAAAACCCTCATGGCTCGCCGTCGGGCTGTGCTCGCGGCACATGGGCACGGCTCAGAAATGTACCGCGACCTGAACCGCGCTGTACGGTCCGCAATGGGGTATGTCAGCAAAATTTCCGCCGCCAGGGGCGCTGGGCAGAAATGTGACCCAAGCGGCGATTGCCGCCATTGGCGACAATGTATTAAAGGGAAGTGTCGACCTTAAAGGAAATAGTTCACCTTCAACATGGGGTTTTGAACTGAAATAGCAGTTTTGTAGCCCGTGTTGAGAAATCCTTATCTGCAACTTTTCTTGGCTGAAAAGACTCTCCAGCCGAAGATATTTGACTTTTTGACGAAGGAATGCGGCGCATATATGATGTACCGTACCGTCTGAAAGTGCCAGCACTGCCAGGGAGCATGCGCAGACCAATAACGCACACCATAACATTAATAATTTACGACCTTCTGTCCTGAATTGGCGCGATGTAGGACCATTTTTGAAAAGAAAAAAAGAAAACTATATTACAAAATATAATAAAATCGTGTTCTGAAAAATGTTCCGAAGGTGAACTATTTCCTTTAAAGGGAATAGGTACACTCTTTAACATTAGATTAAACTGAGATATCCAGATTGTCGGAGTACTGAGAGAAATCTCCAAATCTGGAATTTGTCCTTCCAAAACGACCTAGTTGCTGAGTTTCAACGCAAAAACCGTTGGGTATATTTCGTCATATTTTAAAGGGTCAAATCTTGTGACGTTTCGCATACGTCATTAGTATTCCTACCGCTCTTCGTTTTCGCATTTGAACCGACCGTCACCGAACGCATCCTGTGTTCCAAGGCCCCATAACCGAGGTAAGGACACAAGCCATTTGACCTTGAACTCCGCGACCGCAGATGACGTCACTGGCGGCAACCGGCTCCTTCGTCGGCGCCGCGCTCAAGCGAAACACGTAAGTCAGCCGACAGTTACAACCTCGCCAGTGGCGCTCACGGTGGGGGGGGGGGGGGGGGGGGGGGGGGGGGGGGGGTCAAAAGGGTCAGGTGACCCACCAATTTCTGAGGGGCGCGCATCACATGGCCCCGTATTCTGGCCCATACCTGGCGCTGGCAGGGGCCCGGTCTTGGTCAGGCCTGATCGAGACAGGGGCCCGTTGCTGGCAAATTGGCGTGATATGGGGGCCGGTCAGGACGACGGGCCCGGTCCTTGCATATTCTTAATGCTGGCCCCTTTCTGGTAGGGGACCCGGTCTTGGTCAGGCCTAATCGAGGCAGGGGCCTGGTGCTGCCAAAGGCGTGGCATGGGGCCCGGTCAGGACGAGGGCCCGTTCACAACATGCACCCGGTCCCTTGCATATTCTTGATACTGGCCAGTTCCTGGTACGGGTCCGGTCTTGGTCAGGCCCGATCGAGGCAGGGGCCCGGTGATGCCAAAGGCGTGATATGGGGCCCGGTCAGGACGAGGGTCCGGTCACAACAGGGCCCACTCCTTGCAAAATTTATATACGGGCTGTTACTGGTAGGGGCCCGTTCCTGGTAGGTGCCCGATCAAGGCAGGGGCCCCGGGGCTGGCAGAGGCGTGATATGGGGCCGCGATCAGGTCGAGGGACCCGTCACAACATGACCCGGTCCTTGCACACCTATTATACGAGCCCGTTCCTGGTCAGGCCCGTTCGAGGCATGGGCCGGTGCTGGCAAAGGCCCGGTCACAACAGGGTCCAGTCCTTGCAAATTATTGACTACGGACCCGGTCCTGGAAGCGGCCCGGTCTTGGTCACTGGTCAGGCCCGATCGAGGCAGGGGACCCGGTGCTGGCAAAGGCGTGTATCAGGGGCCCGATCAGGCGTCGAGCCCGGTTCCTTCGAATTATTGATATCACGGGCACATTCTTGGCATGGCAGTAAAGCAAGGGGCCCGGTCTTGATCAGGCCCGATCCTGACAAAATGTGGCATGCCGGGGCCGTCCTAATGAGGGCCCTCTCATGACAGGGGCCGTTTTCTGCGAACCGAGAGCCCCATGTTATAGGCCAGGCCTGCTCGAACATGGTAAAATCCGCGGTCGAGGCAGGCAGAGGTCGAGAAAAGCTGTCTTGCAAATGACGAACTTTGTGAAGAAACCCTTATATTTTCGGTGTCTCATACGAAGCCTTCTTTTACGCAACGTTAAGCTGAGCCTAGCAAAGTTGGGGGGGGCCGTCCTGAAGTAGGGAGAGGGGGGGGCAAGAGCATCCTCTGCCCCCCCTTCCCCCCATCTCCTGTTCCCTGGCCTATGCGCCGGGCGGCAGCCGCTGTCACGGACGTCGACAGCGCCGGCTGTGCGGCAGCCGCGCTCTGCCGCCAGTTACGTCACATCAAGTTTTGTTTGGCTCAGACGAGGTGGGCCTATACAAGCGCTCGCTCAAGCGGTGTCACCCCCTGATGTGTTCATAAGCGATACATATTATTGGCCATAACTTTGTCAATTTCCATTGGATTTCCAATTGAAAGTAATGCCGACACTCGTCTGAAAATGCACATTCTTTTGATGGGTGGTTCGTACCTCCAATGCAATGTTCGCCGCAGGAGAAGCATCCATAATGTATGCCCCTATTATACACGTGACTTCAGGTTTTGAATAAATAACTTGGTTAATTTTGAACCTATTTCCAATTCAAAATGTACCAAAAGATGCTTCGTGAAAGTATGCATGTTTTTGATGGGTGGATGGTTGCGGTACCTGCAATATATCGATTAAATTGTGCAAATGTTTGTTCTTGCATTACACTGTCTTGCGGCAAGTTTGTGATGAGCTATAAATATTATTGGCCATAACTTTGTCAATTTTCATTGAATTTCCAATTGAAAATAATACCGACACTTGTCTTGAAAAGGCATACCTTTTGATGGGTGGCTCGTACCGTAGCTACAGTATTCTCGCAATAGAAGCACATTCACCTGTAACTGCGATACATTGGGGATAAATTTTGCATGTGGTTACAGTTTTAAGTAATTACCTCTGTCAATTCTGAACCGATTTCCAATTTAAAATTACAATTAGATGCTTCGTAATAAGACGCATTTGTTGTTTAGTGGCTGGTCGGCGTTCTTGGCAATATATCGATTAAATTCTTGACAGTTTGTTTTTCGTTTACGATGAATTGACGCTTAGCTCAAAATATTATTGGTTATAACTTTGTCAATTTGCATTGGATTTCCAATTTAAAGCAATGTCGACACTCGTCTTGAAAAGGCACACCTTTTGATGGGTAGCTCGTACCGGGTAGCTGCAATATTAACATTTAACTGCACATCCACAAATTTATTTACACCCACCACACACCCCGATGAACACACATTTACATACATTTGTGGGTGGGTAGGCATATCACATTTATTTATGCACATGAACATTATGGGTATGTGTTCAGCACATTGTCACTCCTAGTCTACTCATACAAGGCATAGTGTACACATTCACACATTTTCGCGCCGCGGAGCGGCGCGAACATTTTGAGTTTTATGCTCTGGGTTGCTTTCTCATCAATGCGTCGCATTGCGTATGGTGCGGACCTCTAAAATTGCTATATTGTGCGTTTAAAGTGCGGGGAAAAAGTGTTAAAGTGAACTATTTTGCCCAATAATATAGGAAAGTAGCAACATAACACATAAATGCGCCGAGAAACTGACCCGATTTTTTTCCTAACCCGCAAATAATTGAATTTGTAGTTAAATTGCGCCGCGGAGCGGCGCTCGAAAATTTGAGTGTTATTCCCTGTACAACTGTATTCTTACTCTTGAAAGGCCCAAGGTCTCTTCAGATCGTCTACGGGCAACTCTGACCTTTCTACGCCCTTCCGACCTGTTCAGGGACTCATCTGGATCCGCGCGAAGCGAAAAGACATGATGGGGGTGGGTGATATATATAATACAAAGAGGGCTTACACTACAGAAAAAATACAATCGGATCTTTCGGGTATATTGTAGCACCCTGACGAAGGGTGTTACAATTATACCCGAAAGCTCCGCTTTTAATATTTTTTTATTGTGGAGTAAGTCCTATTTGTATTTAATCTTCATCTGGGATCTCTACGTGCTTTGCCCTTCCGGTTTCACCAGAGACTCCTCTGACCTTCCAAGAAGCCCCTCTTGTGTGTCAAGGGGCCCATTCGGCCTGTTCAGAGGTCCTTCCGACCTGGCCAGGGACTGGCACTGGCTGCTTTGTCGCCCTGCCAACATGCTCAGGTGTAGGGGCGGCGGAATGCGGGCGTAGGGTACCCAAAATCCACCCTCAAATGAAAATCCTGGGGAGGGGAAGGGTCATGTTGCCCCCAAAATTGAGCAGGCTAAAATATAGGGGGGGGGGGCAAAACTACGCTTTGCCCCCCAGGATTTTCGACTGGGGGAATTTTGGGTACCCTGCCCCCGCAATCCGCCGCCCCTGCTCAAAGGCCCCTCCGATCTGCCCATGGGCCCCTCCAGTTTTTTTTTTGTTAACTGTATATTTACACATTGCCAACAACATACCTCCACTCTCCTGTGGAGCATGTTGTCCCGTAACCTTACACACACGACAAAGACACACGACTTACACTTACACTCCTACATCATGTCTACTCGGTGATATGATCTCGGTTTCATCTCTAATATCATCGTATCATCATCTATCATCTCTGGTATCATCTCTGTATCGGTATCATCTCTGAGTGTCTTCCCTGGTATCGATATCATCGCACCTCTGCACATGTGTCGCAACTAAATCACAACATATCAAATAAGATAACCTAATAACATAAAACATAAAAATACAGACAACATATATCTCACAAATATTCCAACCATGATGCATACTATCGCCTGTGTCAGCTCATGTTGTGTGTGTGTGTATGTGTGTGTGTGTGTGTGTCGTGTGTGTGTGTGTGTGTGTGTGTGTGTGTGTGTGTGTGTGTGTGTGTGTGTGTGTGTGTGTGTGTGTGTGTTGTGTGTGTGAGCGTGCGTGTGAGGCGTGTGCGTGTGCGTGTGCGCGTGTAGCGTGTGCGTGTGCGTGTGCGTGTGCGTGTGCGTGTGCGTGTGGTGTGCGTGTGCGTGTGCGTGTGCGTGTGCGTGTGCGTGTGCGTGTGCGTGTCGTGCGTGTGTGTGTGTGTGTGTGTGTGTGGTGTGTGTGTGTGTGTGTGTGTGTGTGTGTGTGAGAGTGTGTGGGGGGTGCGCGCGCTCACTGTCATCCCACACAGGAAAAACGAAAGATGACTTGCTACTTATTAGTCCTCGTTATCGGCTCTAGAGGCCCCCCATTTC